>JAPDES010000064.1:0-228091 GCA_027569235.1 Aspergillus sparsus
TTATTGTTTGTATATTTTTCTTGCTTTTTGTTAAAAATTCATAAAAATAAAAAATGGCATTTCGACCGATGTTTTATATCTTGATTAGGTTAAAAATTGTTCGCTCTTTGGCTCTTTGTAGATAGGGGTAGCGACGTGGGTGGCAAAAAGTATTTCCCCCCCCCCCCCCCCCCCCCTTTCCTTTGGTTCAACAAAACAGAGAAAGAAAAAAAAAAAATAAAAATAAAAGAGGGAGAGGAAAGAATAAGAGTAAATTGAACTTAAAAGAAAACTCATGCAGAGTGAGCCAATCGAAGGACAATAATTCGTAGTGGCGACAGTATTCTGTACGTAGGGGAGGGAGATCTTCATTGATCGGCATGACAAAAAATGCACCATCATGGAGACTCCCTAGACGATGAATCAGTCAATTTCTGAAACTGAAATCCTTCGACTATAATCGGGAAACTGCGGGAAGACGCAGCTAGAAGCCACGAGACGAAATGTCGCCTTGTTTCTTTTTTAGCGAAAATCGGACCTCATAAGGAAGTTTATATTGAGATCACATAGCCAGCTGTGATATGACCAATTATGAGGAGTTAATTGGGGCATGAGGCTTGCGTAAAATACATGTTTTTGTTCACTTTAGCTTTGATCTAGTCTTAAACAGCAATATTTATATAGGAACGGCTGAGAAACAAGGTTGTCTAATCATATGGGGTTAGTCTCTCTCGCATCTTATGATGGTACTAGATAGGGGAATGTGGCATACTAATAAGGGGGGGGGGTGTGTGTGTTCCAAAATGTAACTAAATAAGGTTGACGAAGAGAAGAGGAACTCAAAAAACTTGATGTCGTGCCAAAATATTATTTATTAGGGTAGGAAGTATGAAGATCGAGAGGGGGATGAGGAGGTAAAAAGAGGTGACTTGTTATGCTAGTGGCTAATTTGAGCTTAGAGAGCTGTGGCAATAGAAGCACCACTTCCCATCTGGAAGAAATACCATTCATCTATAATTACTTGGGAAGCACCTATATAAAACAAACCTTTCTTTAAAAGTTTCTCCGAGTCGGGTCATATATACTACCCCTCCATCGATCGCACACAGTAGACCCGGGTATATTACCTACTTTATCCGATATCTGGAATGGAACTGGTAGTCTCCCCCACACTTTGGCAACAAGCCCCATAGATGTCTCTAGAGTGAGGAGCTTGGGATGGTTTGGCGACTAATCGTTTGCGCTGAGGATATAAAGAGGAAACAACAAAGAAGAAACTAGACATATTCTCTCGCTTCAGACATATTTTATTAGTCGTGTGTAATAATATCTAGCATGGAGTTGGTAACCAACCCCCACAGGGTATTATCTCGTTGTATGCTAGGTAATAGAATGTTGTTGTTGGTGGGGGACTGGCGGACTGCCCCATGGGGATCTTCCGAGCTCGCTTAACTTGTACTTACTATTGGCACTTTCATTCGCCTCACGCGGGGGATTTTTGAGCAAGAGGGTGTGAAGAAGGTCTTGGTCAAATGCTGACGGGTTTCGCTCTCGTCCCTTCCATCCTAGTCGAATTGTTCAGGATACCAGGTGAGGAGTGTCTGCCCCTGTTGGAAAATATTGTCATCAGCTTTAATTTGCTTTCTTTGCTCTTGTTTCACTGGAGTTCTCCATAGCTGTTATTATTATTCGCTTTTATCGATAGTTTGAGGAGAGAGTGTTTGTTGAGTTTTTGAGCATCAAAGCCAAGGCTTACAAGAATGCCTGATGACGACAGACGAACAATAGGGACCCACACACTTAGCCATGGCTTTAATTTGGGTAGTTAGTTGAGAAAAAGCGCTTCCTCATGGACATCTAGGTAGGGATCTAGTTTAGTTAGCTGCCTAGTAGATGGTTAGTTTACACCCCATTATTCTAGGGGATGATGTCAGGGAATACTCCATTATTGACCGTCGCGTTACTTTTTTTTTTCTTTCTTTTTTTAACCCTTTGAGTATGTGATGTGTAAGAAAGAAATTTTATTCCACCTGTAGGTCAAAAGGTACATAGTACATGCAGATGAGCAAGAGTGGGGAGGAGGGGAGGGTTTTGCATTCCGGTCCATTTGGCAGGATCGGGTGTTAGTGTTACACAGTAAAAGGGCGTGGCATCGATTAAGGAGGTTGACGTGCGGGCGGACCATTATACGTTGTGTACGCTGAGGAAAACATGATATCCGTCAATGTGGTCGTTATACCGGTAGGGAATGAATCGAGTAAGGATCCTATCTACCTAGTAGTACCTAGTACTCAGTACCTACTAAGAGATTTCTCTCTACCCTGGCAAAGAGTTGGAATGATGCGAACGATGCTATCCTATCAGATGATGTGCCGTGTTGGGCGGGTCATCTGCCACTAGTAAGACGCGATGTCTTTCGCTCTCCCTCCTCCGCCTCCTTCTTTCTTGTTGTTGTACTTCTTCTTCTTTTTCTTTCTTCTCGTTTATTTAACTTCTGTTACTCCCCCTGTCTTCTCTCCGTCCTTCTCTTCCCTCCCCTCCTTGTAGGACACAGGAGCCGGATCCGTTTCCTCCCCGCATCAATCGTCGCCTGTCGCGGGATCCACCGCTTTGGAATCGGACTCTTGAGCCGGCAATAGCTTCGCCGAACCCAATCCCAACCCGCCTCCCGCGTCCCCTTGAATAATATGCTTGTCGGGGAGGCTATGTATTTTGGTATGCATATCTCTAGATTTGAGATATTATAGCAGAATCTAATTAGTCATCAAGATCTATACGCTTAGGGTGGAAGCGAGATCCGCATCAATAGGAAAAGAATAAACAAAAACAAACAAAAACAAGGATGCCTCGATCAATCCCCTCGTATTTTACCTCCACCCCAGAAGAAGAGTCGACATCTGGGGATAATGAATTCCGGAGTACATCACGGACTGCGCCTCCCTCCCCGTCCGCCGTCAGACGCAGTCACAGCCTTCTTTCCGAATCTCACACCGGTTACCAGTCATTAGAGCCCCCGATAGAGGCAGGAGAGACTTCGAGTTTACTAGGGAAAATTGAAGAGGGACGCCGGAAATTACCACAGCGATCCTACACCACTTTCTCTACTTCGTCTGGTCCCGAGGGCAACTTTCGTCACACCTTAATGGCCGGTAGTGTCCGTCGATCGCGGCACCATAGTCGGACTAATTCGCAGATTCGACAGTTCAGTCGACGTGATAGTAGTGCTAATGCCACCCGACCTGGAAGTGCTGATGTATCCATCAAGGATGGTTTGACCGCTTCGTTTATGGATGACCGGACTTGGTATGATCAGTTTACTTCTACCGACTGGGTGCATGATAGTGTTGCGGATGGAGCCCGTCTCTTAGAATTACGTCAACGAAAGGATATCCGTGGTCGGCTGCTGGCAGCATTCGACGGTTCTCAGGGCTGGATTCTGGTGGCTGTCATTGGTTGCATCACGGCAGCTATAGCTTATTCTGTGGATATCACGGAGGAATTTTTCTTCGATCTAAAGGAAGGGTTTTGTACCACCCGCTGGTTCAACAGCCGCCAAAGTTGTTGTATGGATAGGCATGAATGCTCTGCATGGCGATCATGGTCTAATATCGTTAACCCTCACGTGGATGATAACCATTTCGTTGACTTTGGTATCTACGTGCTTTGGGTGGTTATCCTTGCAGTGATTTCTTGCTTGCTAACTTTGCTCACCAAGACTGTCGTCCCATCTTCAGTCTCATTAACCACACTAGATGAGAATTTAGGCGCTGGGTGGTCCCGCAACTCCAAAGCTTCACCTACAGTAAATGATTCACCCGCATCTGAGAATAGTTATCACTCGCCTAAGCTTGCTATTCCTACGCGCCCGGACATGGTGTATTACTCTGCTGCAGGTAGTGGTGTGGCTGAAGTGAAGGTTATAAATAGCGGCTTTGTTCTGCACGGCTACCTGGGATTCAAAACCTTGGTAATTAAAACTCTGGCTTTGGTTTTCAGTGTTTCATCCGGCTTGAGTCTTGGGAAAGAGGGCCCCTATGTTCACATTGCCACTTGTGTTGGAAACATCTGCTGTCGAATATTCTCAAAATACAACCTCAATGATGGAAAGCGGCGTGAGGTTCTGAGTGCAAGTGCGGCAAGCGGCGTTGCTGTGGCCTTCGGAGCTCCTATCGGTGGTGTACTGTTTAGCCTGGAGGAAGTCAGCTACTATTTCCCTCCAAAGACCCTCTTCCGAACCTTTTTCTGCTGTATCGCTGCAGCCTTGTCGTTAAAATTTCTCAATCCTTATGGCACTGGTAAAATTGTTTTGTTTGAGGTTCGATATCTGGGCGATTGGGAAATTTTTGAGATGTTCATCTTCATTTTTCTCGGTGTGCTCGGTGGCGCAGCGGGTGCTCTTTTTATTAAGGTCTCCAGTATATGGGCCAAGTCTTTCCGACGGATTCCAATAATCAAGAAATGGCCATTACTCGAGGTGATCATTGTTGCACTGCTCACAGGGTTGGTTAGCTTTTGGAACCGTTATACCAAGATGCCTGTCTCCGAACTTCTATTTGAGCTGGCTAGCCCTTGTGAGCGTGAATCCACGTCCCTAGGTGGGCTGTGTCCGCATCCAGACGGGATCGGTGAGATTGTTGGTTCCCTGGCAGTGGCGCTGGTACTTAAAAGTATCCTGACTGTGGTCACCTTTGGCGTCAAGTTGCCTGCGGGCATATATGTTCCTTCAATGGTTGTTGGGGGTCTGATGGGCCGCATTGTTGGCCATGTGACCCAGTATTTGGTGATGACATACCCTAACTTCTTTTTGTTCGGATCGTCGTGTGCTGTCACTTCCGGAATGGAGTCTTGTGTAACTCCGGGAGTGTATGCCATGGTTGCTGCCGCAGCCACGATGTGTGGTGTAACGCGTCTATCCGTTACACTTGCCGTCATCATGTTCGAACTCACGGGTAGTCTGGATTATGTGCTGCCATTCTCTGTTGCTGTCCTCTGTGCTAAGTGGACAGCAGACGCCATTGAACCACACAGCATTTATGTATGTCAAGATTTGTAAAGTTTCCCGCAAACAGAACACTAACATCTAGCAGGACTTTTTGACCGAAATGAACTCTTACCCGTTCCTTGATAACAAGCTCCAGCCCATGTCGGACGCGCAGCTTGGTGATATAGTTCGACCAGTCCGTCGGAGTCGTTTGATAGATATCACGGATTCACATCTCGTTCCCGCAAGAGATTTACGCTCAAAGCTTCAGCATCTATTGATGGCTGGAGAACTGGATAGTGGCCTTCCGATTCTACGTGACGATATATTGATCGGAATTATTCCAGCGCCAGATCTAGAGTACGCACTCGATAACCTTGACGATGAGGACAACACTATGTGCGTAATGGCGATGGACACGTCTTCCGTTGTTTCTGATAGCGAGGATGAGTCCTTGGTCCAGGTTGACTTTACTAGATTCATTGATCCGGTTGGTTTTTTTTTTTTTTCTCTTTTTCTTTTCTTGTTTGACCACCGATATACCTTGTCAGATCTAGAGCTGATTTTCTTCTGTTTAGGCACCTCTTGCTCTTGACATCCACTCACCCATCAACCTTGTTTACCAATGTTTCGCTAAGCTTGGCTTGCGGTATCTGTGTGTCCTCCATGACGGACAATATGCTGGCCTCGTACATAAGAAAGCTTTTGTGAAATTCATGAAAGAGATTGAATGATTGATGATAGCAGATTCCACAATTATTCTTGTGGCCTCTTTTTTCTCCTTTCCTTTCCTTGCTTCTTTTGGACATATCGATAACGCTTCTGGACACTGCCTCTCTTCTGGGTTAGTCTTGATGTATTTTTTTCATCTATTCGCATTTGTCTGGTTTTTAGATACATATTTGATGTATATTAGCCGGGATCCTTGCATTCCGTTCCTTTCCCCCTCTGTCTGCTTAGCGTTCTTGCGACCTTGAGCATCTGTTTCTGTGAAAGAACATGGACCATTCTATGTGAATCTGTTTTTTTGAGCACTAGACTAGAAGTTTCCAGTGCGGCTCTATCAAATCAAATTTGATCATCCTTTAGACCATCGAGTCTCGAACTGATTAATCTATTCTAAACTTTTCTTCTTGTGTATGTTGTACGCCGGCGTACTTGTTGTTGTTTGCTTTTTTTTTTTTTTTTTTACTGAGCAGGTAGGTAGGTAAAGAACGGCCTTAATCCACCCTCTCATACCCAACCATCTGAACCCTCACATCGCCTTCCTCAATCCACTCCCCGGTCACTGTCTCCCCAACCCACTCCGAGACCTCCTGCGTACTCACCTTCCTCCACCCCTTCTCATTAAGAAGCTCATCATCAACAGGGAAAAACGTATCACACTCAAACGCCTCCCCATCCTTCCTCTCCACATTCGTCATCACAATCCGCACCTTCCTCCCCTCCAACCCCTTAAGCCTCAAAGCCGCACCATAAATCTCTGCCCCCCCAATCACCCACAAAGCCCCCAATGCATTATTATCATCATCATCATCCCTCCTCCCTTCTAGCGTCTCCAACGCCCCCTCCAACCCCGAACAAACAATCGCATCCGTCTTCCCCTCCACCACACTCTTACCATCACCACTCCCGCTCTGAACATTAACACTCTTCTTCACCCTCCGAGTCTCCTCCTCCTTCCGCCTCTTCGCCTCCAACTCCCTCACTACCTGCTCCCGCACTACACCCGTCGTATCCCGCGTAATCACCGCGCTAATCCGTTTCCCCAGCGGTCGTAGATGCGTCGGTACGGACTCGTACGTCTTTCGGCCCATGATGACGGCATTTGTGCTCTGCTGCTGCTGCTGCTGTTGCTGCTGTTGTTGTAGGACACGCGACGTGACGCGCGCGAAAAACGACATGTCGGTTTTTATGCGCGGCCAGGGAAGTGTGCCGTTTAGGCCGATGCCTAGTCGTATATTGGGGGTTTCGGGTGTAGTCGTAGCTGTGGCATGAGGGATTGGGGTTGTGGCGACGATGAGGGTGAGGGGTTTGGGTGTGGAGGGCATTTTTTGCTCTTTTCTTTTCTTTTTCTTCTTGTTCTTGTTTTTGTTCTTGTTGTTGTTCTTTTGTTATGGAAGGGGCTGGCTTTGTGGGGGAGTTAGGTTATTTTCGTTTGTGGTTGTGTCTTGGGTGGTTGTAGTTGTAGGTTAGTTTGGAGGGACTTTGCAGTGGTGGTGGTAATAATGGATGGACGCGTTGGGTTGGGTCGCCGTGTGGTGCTCCCGCGCTGGCGGTGGTTATCGGAAGTGCCTTGATTATGATGAGGTATCGAACAACAGAAAGACTAGTCAATAAACTCAACAATACATGGATAAATATAAATATAAATATATATTTAATAAGGGGGTATCTATAACTACCTAATCTGTAGTAATGCAGCAACCATAAATCATACCATATAAACTAGGATCCATGAAAAAAAAAAAAAAAATACAAACGCCGGCCCGGACATAGGTATATATGAATGATTGAACCCATAGAAATCAAATAAACCCGCCCTTATTCCTTTTGATTTTGTCTTCCCTTTTCGTTTGGTTCATTTTGCTCTTTCTTTTTTTTTTTCTCTCGTCGATAAGTCGTCATAAAAAGAGTTTTTATTTCGCCGGCTTCAAAATCCCCTTTTCTTCAATAACCCTTTGGATCGCCGTCGCATTCTTTTCTAGTTCCTCGCGTCGCTGAACCTCCGACTCATCTTCACCCAGTGTCTCCAATTTCCCGAAAAGCCATGTTTCTTTCATTGTGCGTGTGAGGGCGAGGATATCTTCTGCGGCGCGGATCTAGGAGCGGAGCGATGTAGGATGGATATTAGCATAAGGCATGTCTTTAATATATATATATTATTTCTCTCCTCTGTAAATAAAATCAAATAAAACATACCAATGCCGTTGATTCCACATCAAGCTGGTATGTCTCGACAGCTGTTGTGGTGTGACTAGTACTCTCGACCTGAACTGTAAGGTTAGCATTCGAACTTGTTTGGTCTGGTAGGCAATTGACACATGGGTGTATGTGTGTGTGCGCAACTAACCGTCGCTGTAGCCATGATATTCTCGAACCGCTGTAGTAACTGAGAGATGTTGGAGTTTATGCGATCTGCCGTCGTTAGCTACGGTACTTGCGGGGTGGGAGGGGGGTTCTCAAGTACGCGCGGGGAGGGAGAAGGAGGGGTGAGGATGGGGGGAGGAATCGCTTACTATGTAATGCCCTTGAGGATGGTTGGGAGTCCATTTTGGTTATCGTTGTTAAATCCCCTCGTGGGATTATGGATAGAGGCTTTTTAGAGGGTCGGCAGGCGTTTTCCTTTGCGAATTGGGGTTGAGGGAATGAATGCTTCTTTCACTTGCATTGGAGATATGGGGGCGGGGCTGTTGGCGGCGGATATATTGCCGGCATTACGCATCCACTATAAGGTTAGCAGTATTTCCTATCAGTTATCAAGAACTATAATAGGAAATAGGGCTATAAATTTTTTGTAAAAGGGCTATTGTATTGTATAGATTCTACTGGATCAGACACCCTTAATAATCCTCTTATTGAATAAGTTAAATTACTTTATTACATGAATCTTTAGTGTACTTATCCTAGTTTATACCTAAACGTAACGGTAGAAATGAATATCTCTAATCTTCTTGAGTGTATGACAGCATGGTTATGATTAATGCCAAGCTCTAAACGGGGTGAAATTAAGAAAAGGGGCTTTTTATCTTGCTTCCTTGCATCATTGGTTTTCAAGATGAATGCTTACCTGTCATACATGGTTTTTTAAATTATTAACAGTCCTATCTGTGCTATTCTGGCCCTCTGGACATGCAAAACAGGTATGCGGTTGACATCGTCCTCATAAGTCCATCAAGTAAACAACATCGAAACCCTTCAAGGGCTTAGTAGGGCATTCGTAATGTAGCGAGGCCCGGAGGGCTACCCTGACAGGATAGAGGGATTACATCGCCAGCATAAATAAGAGGTAAATGTCCGATCAGCTTAGGAAACACATGCTGGTAAAAGCGAGTATAGTTAGCTGTGCCTGTAGTCGTAGGAAAACTACACTATTATGGATGAAGTACTCGCCTCTTCTATGAGATTTAGAGTCCTCCAACACCCAAAATTTCAAACCAGCGGTGATTGGTCTAAAGCCGTTGTTCTTATGAGCCGTTTCTTATTCTCATAGTAATCTGCCAGAATCATAAGCTGAATTTGACCGCGACTGTGTAGGAGCCATTGCTTCGTATCTTAACAAGATAGGTATGATGTTCGCGTTCACTTCGTGTGATGCTGGGTAATCCTGGGTCCTATGCATCTAGGCTCTAGAGTCTCGGGAATGGGCTCTTGTGGTGGCGGCGAGTACGCGCAATCAGGTATCGGTTTCCATCCAGGCCCCGGCCCCCAAGGCGTTGGGCAAGTGTCAGTATTCCATTTTGAGAAACTATGCCATGTCCTGCATAGTGCACTAATATAACTGCTCTTCCTTCCATCATATTTGCTTCTGCAAGTATTCGGCGAAACTCCGCTTGGATGGCCGCTACAGTGGCTATAATGTCCGCTTGCGTAGGTAGGTGATAGATATCGGGGATTGCGAGCGAGTTCAACAGACGCAAGTCTGCAGCAACTCTTTTTTTGACCTTGTGTGGTATGTCAAGCTCGCTAATGGTGGTGTCGTCCTTGTCCTTGTACCCCAGTAGGACTTTCTTGGCTACGAAAATGGGGGATCCCGTAAGTGTCAAGTTGTTTGACCAACCTATACGACTAGATGCATGCAGCTTGTTAAAAATGCGGGTCAACTTCCTCCTCATCACTCTTCGCGAGAGGATACTTTCTTATTTTCTTCATCTGCTCCTCCCATCCAGGGCGTAGATGGATCTTCATGATTCGTCGATGGATGAGGTAAATGTCCTGCATGCTGTCCCTCAATTAATTAGCCCCCTTTTCAAACCATTCGTTAATAGCCATATGTTGATAAATATCTAATTTGATAGATCAGGCGAAATTTGGTGTTTCCAACGCCCTTGTCCCATTAGCCATGCACGTTACTTCCAAAGCATATGATGTTTTTACCGGTTTCTGTCCTTACCCCACCAAGGACCTCCACATTCCACGGTGAGATTTTTGCCAGCGACTAGAAGCATTCGAGTGTTTCCCAAAAGACCTCTTGCTCCAGGTACCATGGTGCGTTTTAGCTTAGGTTGACACCACTGTTAATAGACTTTCCTGAGTGGCGCAGAGTGACTTTCTGCATACGTGCCTGGTTATCGCTTGGGATGAAATTCTGTACGAAGGGCTGAGTGAAAATCGAGTATAGCGGATAGACCCAGGCAACGTCTAAGCGCTCGTCGAGGCGGGTGTAACCCCCATTGAGATCAAAGAGGAACATCTCTGCACACCGTGCTGTAAAAATTTCCAGCTCAGGTTATCCTCCTTCCTTTGGGTCTAATTCATGAAAAGTGCCCGGAAGGCCAGTAGAGGGGGTTTTTGCTCCCAGTAGCGACTGACGAGCGGGGGAAACAGGAGGCAATCCTGAGGCATCACAGATGAAATATAGTAAAGTACATTGAAGATTGAATACGGTCTCAGTCTAGTCATATCTGATAATGAGTGAAACAATCCATAGTGTAGGCGGTTGTAGAATTCTGACCAAGGAATGCAAAGAGCTTGCTATGCCAATAGGACTTCGAGGAGAGCTAGAGGGGTCCATTGAAGGATCGTATTGATTGCTTCAAGCCAATCTAATCCCTGGTAGATCCACCGAGAAATGGTCTTCCCATGCTTTGATAAGAATCTATTGAGAGAGTTTCATGCTCTCAAGGAGCTCGAGGCCGTGAAGGTTGAAGCGAAGTTCTAGGCCAATTCCCGGCCCTATTACAAAGTAGTACCAATCCGCGATAGGGAAGAGAAGGTAGAGCTTCGTGAAGTAAAGTACCTAGAGAAGATGTGGGAGCCTTTGGTTTGGCAAAGGAAGAAAAGTCAACAGAAGTGACCTGGAAGAATGATTCACTATTTACCCTGTTTAAACCATCAAGGGGCTTTTCCCATAAACTGAATTTCTTTTTACATGAATAAGAAAAATTCTTTCACTTCTATTGGTGATCGCCTCATTTTATAGGCGTCTTATCTCTCCCTCCTACGCCACCCCTTCCTTGCATTCTATCTCCATAAGTCTAGTACATACTTCCATCTGCAGTGTATTTTTTGCCTTTACCTTCTTAATCTTATTAGATTCAGTTATTACATTTTAGGAATTACCTTCATAGTTTAAGGGTAAGTTATGTCTTCTAAGGCTAGGGTGTAAAATTGCACTCTTACCAACAAACTTCTTTTACAAATACAATAGAATTGAAATAAGCACTGAATCAGAAGTTGAAGACGCCTCCACACCGGAAATCAACCGTCAATACACTACACCTGCTCAAGTTATTGACAACGACCCTTTAGAGCTCAATCTTGCGCCGTTCGAAGAAGACTATGGTCGTCTGGACTTGCTGTTTGACTAGCTTTCCTACCTGGCATATATGAGTTCGCATATTTTCATCATAGACACACACATTTAATAACTGTTTCGCTCCCCTGTCCCTAATCCATGCACACTGCCAAAGAAAATGATGATGCCCAAAAGCCGATTCCTGTGGTGCTAGCGATTTGGATGACGCTAATAGATTAATGCCTGGTTGATATAAACTCAATTTCATTTGAAAACCATAACGACTGATGGCAGACTTGCTCTTCCAGAACGCTGAGCACTAAAAGAGATTGGTATCAACATGCATGTCAAGTTTACACGGACTTTGGCCATTTTTCCACCTCACCACCTTACCACCCACACCTCGCTGTTTCGCTCTTCCCTGGTCTCGTGGTATGATAAAAGTTTGCATTATCTGAAAATAGCCCATATTATACGCTAATATTAATCGAATTCTGCCTCTAATGAGGATAGGATAAAGCCATCCCGAGTCCGTACCTCCAACTTCTCGCTCTACAGAGCACTCGCCTGACCAGACCAAATAACTCGATAGAAGTCTTCTGCAGAATATAAAGCATAAGATTGTACCTATCTTAATCTATTTTCTACATTCTCAGGTATGATTTCTGGCCGTTCACACTGTATCTATTTCCGCATATGAAGTGTACGGAAAAATCATTGAATTGTACGAACTGAAGGATTGCTTTGAAGAGCTGGAGATAGTTCCCGCATCTCGATATTCTCGTCTTGGGCCACTAAATCTAGTAGTTTTTTTTGCTCTTCTGAAGTGATCTTTTTAGGTCGCCCAGAGCGAGGAGAAATCT
Source organism: Aspergillus sparsus (assembly GCA_027569235.1). Classification (NCBI taxonomy): domain Eukaryota; kingdom Fungi; phylum Ascomycota; class Eurotiomycetes; order Eurotiales; family Aspergillaceae; genus Aspergillus; species Aspergillus sparsus. The sequence goes on from JAPDES010000064.1 coordinate 12,281, forward strand.
CCTGCTCCTTTCGAGTCCCCTCCCGTTTAATTGTTCAATGAATATTTGAATATGGTAAATGAGGATAACGCTTATGGATACACTTTGATGATCCAGCCTATGAACTTGAGCTCACAGAGCCTTGCCCGAATATCTGGAGTCAATTCCTTTCGTCGGGGCATGCTTGCAGAGGTAGCGAGCAGAATGACTTCGCTAGATCATCGTGGATAACTTTTGTCATGCCCCTGGAGAGACGCCAAGGGATTCTGAAAGCTAGCCATTGATTTTATAGCTATACTTAATAGTAAACTTGCTCAATGGGCTTGCTTGGAATTTCACATCCTTGGCCATGTCACTGAATATGAGACGGCTGATATGATGCCAAACTAGCAGGGGCTTCAATTTGAGCTAAAAAGCAACATGGATCTTGGAAAAACCAAATTTCACCTGATCTACTAAATTGGCCCTAAATATTTGTTAATATGTGACTTCAAGGATTGGTTTCAAAAAGGGGCTAATTAATTGAGGAAAAACATGCAGGATAGTTACCTCATTGGTCATTTTATGATGAAGGAAAGCATTGGAATTGGTCTCGACTTTGACATAGCAAAGACAGGAGACTTCTGCTGTTCGTTCGCAACATTGCCCTCAATTTTTCAGACAGATTCGAAGAGTCGCAATACGACAAGCCATTGTGGCCATTCTGTGAAAACAATGATTCTGGCTAAGACCCCTGACCGGCGCCTTACTATATCTGCTTCCTAGTTTGGCACTGTAGCCATCCTGCCCGAGATTTAGGGCCTTAGAAAGGTCCAGAAGCCATATGTACTTACATTCCCAGCGACTAGTTTGCCATGTACACTGCCTAGGGTGACTATATAACATAAGTCACGAGTTGGGACTCTGATACTAGGCAGGTAACAAGCGCCTAGCAACAACAGTCTAACAACCTATTAATGATTTAAATTTTACTATGGTGGTTTTTGGCAGTATCTCCGGTAATTGTGCTGGCCGGAAATTATCAAGCCTGTTATTGCAGAGTGGCCATAATGGCTTGCAGTATTCGGAAGCATATCGCATTCTGTTTGAATACGGTATTGGTAGACCAACACACTTCAGAAGACACGCATATCAAGCGCAAACGCGGAGGAGCGGACCCCAGCTAGCTAGGAAGGGGCACTCAAATCCCTGTTTTGCCCCCTATAGAGAGCGAGCTAGATCAATATCAGTGGGAATACTAGCACAGTTGACCGTTTCGCCGGACTTGATCTCTCTGACGCCACTAGTGGTATCTTCAACTAGAACCTCCTTGAAGCAATAATCTTCTTTGTTTTGTCTTTGAAGTCATCGAATCCCTCAGTCACACTTTGCTAGCTGGCACCTATAAGACACTCGCTGTCCTAAGGAGCCGGGTTGTTGCCGTGTGTTGCATCGCAGATATTGATAACCAGGCATCGCCAGAACTTGATGGGTGGTTCATTAGTGATTTCTACCTCTTCCACCACTTTTGCAACCCCATAAGTCTGGCGCCTTTCATTAGTCAACGGGTTTCATTTGGTTTCTTCTTGTCAATCTCTTGGTTCTTGATGAAACGTACAGCTCTATAATATAGGCACCTATACCTCCAGCCAGGTTTGGCTCACCTGCATAGAGCCAAGGGAGCTCGTGGGGAAGTACACCGAATTCGCCCTTGGTGATTCCCAAAATAAACGCCAGGTCATTTTCGATAAGGGTATTCTCCCCCAGATAGAGGTTGCTGGCAATCTGCGCGCAGTTTATAGGCTTGTTTCTCGGGATGGGACAGTTATCAAGATTGGATTCCGGCTTCGACCTCTGAATAATTATATTTTGAAAAAGATTATCTATAGTGCTATTGCAATGCTAAATATCTTTAATCGTCCTTATAACTTGAATGCTGTTTCTGCGTTGGGGGCAAACCTTGTTTTCTATCAAAAATTTGCTGTTGAGGCTGGACAACAAATGATTTTCCTTCTTGGAACAATTAACGTTAGAGTTCCAACTATGGGGGCGGTTGGATGCTATGAATGGTCTTTGCAATCTCATCCTAAGCTAGGTGGGAGGTGATCGTTGGGGACCAGGCAGCTGCGAGGTACTGTCCCTAATCTAGCATGTTATACTGTTTTTAGGAATTCATTGTCAATGTAGGTTATGGAGTGGGATGAACTGTATAAAGAAGAAAAACTAGTTCGCTACTTGGTAGTTGGAGTGGATGGATGGATATCTAGATTAGTGTAATTTTTAGTTACAGGAGTTTAAATTGGGATAGCCCCATAGTACAATTCAAGAGACGCTAATATCCCCAATCGCCATATCCCTTGCCATACCATGCCGAGATTATTATTCCTCAACGCTTGATCAATAGGAAGAAGGCCGGACTTGACAAATCCTGTTGAGGAAGAAAAACATACAGCTTCTTTGTTCGAAGGCGCAGGCGACTTGCTTGAGAGTAACTAACAATAGCGCAGGAAAAATAAACTTCTGCTATCAGGTCTAGCTCTAGCCTGGGCGGGAATGTTCAAAGAAGCACTAGTCATCCAATAGCTGCAGACTTTGACCTGGCGTGCGTTCCATAGGCTTTGAAAAATGCGCCGATTTCGAGCAGATGTTTACCGCACATATTTGGACTATGAGACGAGTTAGCTGATACCAAAATACTAAGATTGGAGCGCAGGAAAAATACCATGAATTTCTTGTGAAAGTCAGATCGTAGCAGATCCTATATGTATAAAAAAAAGGGCATTGTTAATTTGAGTTCCCACCGGAAATACATGTTGGTTATGCTCACGTTGACAAACTCCTTCCCTCTCTTGTCCTCAGTACCCCTAGCTTGGTTCTTGAAGACGACATCGTCGTCCCACCGCCGCTTCATGTTGAAATCGGTTGGGTTTAGTAAGGGATTTCCGCGAGCGATATCATACTCTCGCTGTTCTTCTTCCTGTGCAGCACGTTCACGCTCCTAGAGACTATGATTAACCGGGGCAATAAGGCGATGACAGTTTCCGCTGTAAATACCTCTTTCTCCTTTTGTTCCAGCCTTTCCTTCTTGATTTTCTCTAATTCTCTCATCAACTCCGCCGCTTCATCCTCGTCGTCACTATAAGGTGTGAGCACATGTGGGACCCCTCCCCACAATAGAGGGAAACTAACCTCTCCTCCTCGCTGCTATCCTCTTCTGACCCATCAGAATCTGCATCTATATCTCTTGTTTCTTCGAGTATTCGCCGCCGCTTTGCATCCGGGTCTTCTTCCTCTATCCAACCTGCATCGCCACCATCGGCCGGCCCTCCCTCGAGTTGACGTTTAGGTATGGCGGTCTCAGTGGTAGGCTCGTCCACAGGTCCTCCACGCTTCTTGGCGAAATAGGCTGCCTCTGCTTGGAGCAATTCAGCGCGCAGGTCGCGTTGCGAAGATTCACCTTCACCGCCTTGACCCAGTTGACTTGGTCCTAGTCAGCGAGGAAATGAGTTGGGACGGTCGTGGTGGGCGACTCACCGAGTCTTCAGGTGTGTATACGCAGGTAAAAGGCGCTGGTGATATGCTGGGCCACGGAGGGCCTCTTTCCCTTGTGCCTGTTATTTTGCATGAGCATTGGGTCTAGCGGCAAGACAAATTAGAAACGTACAGGATCAAACGTGGGTCTGTGAGCTGTAAATGAGGTCAGTATGAGCTTTTAAAGCGAAGGAAACAACCACGAAAGTGTGCGTACCTGTAGTCATGGTGGGTTATCAGCGTGACGTTGTTCTAATGGGAATATGTCGCTCCGCAGGCATCTCCCGATATTCAAATGCGATAAACTGATAGTGAAGCCTCAGGCTTTAATCTGAGTCAGCATTGCAGGACGCCCATCGTCCATGTGGACCCGTATGTGGAGAATTCTAGATGTTGATTGGGTGTGGAACAACGTTAGCCCGTTACAGCCCAAATTGGAGAATGACGCTGCGGAATCTAGGAAATTTCCAGATTGAAGAAAGCCCTGTCTTGACCCCCCATTTGGGGTTGAGTCCGCCTCCGCAAACATGAACAAAGAAGCAGCGCTCTCCATCGCTGAGCGCGACTTCATTCTCAATGCGCTCCGTGAGGATGTCCGATTAGATGGCCGTGCAGCTGACCAGCTGCGCCCGTTAACTATCTCATTTGAGGAAGAATATGGCCATGTAAAGGTGCAGCTTGGCCAGACCAGGTGAGCAGTTTTTACTCTTTTACAAAATTTCCCTTCCCCCTTCTTCATATATATAGGGAGACAGCTAATAGTTCTTCTTATTTTTTATAGTCTCATCGTCCGCATCTCCTCCGAAGTAACAAAACCTCATGATGACCGCCCATTCGATGGTATTTTTACAATTGCACTAGAGCTAACTGCGATGGGCTCCCCTGCCTGGGAGAATGGCCGGTATGGCTGCCGCACACTTTTTATAACTCCTGAATTTGGAACTGATAGTGTTGAACGTTGATAGACAAGGAGACCTTGAAACATATGTCACCAACGTGTTAGACCGTGTCATCCGCCACTCGAACGCCCTCGACACGGAATCTCTTTGCGTCCTCAAAGGCGTCAGCTGTTGGAGCATACGAGCGGATGTGCACATTACAAACTATGATGGAAATCTAATCGATGCATCTTGTATTGGAATTATGGCCGGCTTACAGCACTTTCGCCGTCCGGATGCCGTGGTCAAGGACGGTCAGGTCATTGTCTACGGGCTGGACGAGCGAGTCCCCGTTCCCCTCAATATCACCCACAAACCCCTTTCGGTCACATTTAATACCTTTGACGAAGGAAAACGGGTAGTTTTGGATGCGACCCGGAAAGAGGAGCAAGCGTCGGAGGCCGACGTGGTGATAGGCATGAATAACGCAGGAGATGTGTGCTATCTGTCTAAGTTCTCCGGCTCCCCGGTGGATGCCATGGTGTTCGTCACGAAAACGACGGTCGCACTGGACAAAGTGAAAGAGATCAACGGCATTATTGACAAGGCCCTGCAAGCTGATCTTGCCAAACGGGCAAAGACTGGCATGGTGGAGCAATCAAGGGCGGAAAATGATCGGTGATGCTTGCGTAGACTTGCTAGAGTATATGAACATAAAAAAAATACCTAATGACCCTTTTTTAATTGCTGGTGATAAAAAGAAAAAATAGAAGCCAAAGTCCATTTCATGTATAAATATCGATAGACCTTGACCGGTAAATGAGACCCTCTGGTATCCATAGTAATGCGTTCTTGGCATTTTACTCAAGGAAACGGGGCAGCAGCTGCAGCTCTAGCGATGAAAATCCCCCGACCATACGTAATCACAATTGACGTCAAACGGACTGGTCATACGCGGCGACAGAATAATTCGATGAAGAGGTAAGAAAAACCGTTATAGGCCCTCTAAAGGCGACGGCAAAGATGATATGATGGCTGGGGGGATCTACACTGGTTACCTACCTACTGTGTACCTCGTAGAGTGCCTGGTAAACATATCCCTGACGATATATGCCATGTGATATTATTATTATTAGCCAAGAAAGCAGTTCCAATAATAAATATTTCCTGTGCATTATCAATTATCAATCAGTAAAATGATAATTATAATAATAGCATCTGAAAATAATAGAGCCACCAGTTTTGTTTCAATTGGTTTCATCTCAGCCACTTTTTTGGGGGGGAAAGAAACCTAACGGAACCACAGCAGCACCGCCCCCCCCCCCAAAAACACAAACCCAACCACTAAAACCTCCTCCAGGCAATAATCATCGATAATACCGGAAGCTCCTCTCATCTGTCCTTTCGCTCACTCTCCACTATCTCTTCTTTTTGCCTACCCTCCACCAACCTCCTCCATTCTATTCCTTTTTTTTCTCCTATCCTTCCTTGCATGTTCCCCGTGAGCTAGATCCTCCTTTTTCCCTAATACTTCCCTTCCAATCATAGCAAACCGTCCTCCAAGATCCCCACCTCCCTCCTCCCCCCGAAATCGATGCTCTAAGGGTAGTGTAGAACACCCTCCACTGTGACGGCGTCAGCCAACGACTACCATCATGGCCAGCGGTAGGCCGCCAGGTCGTCATCCAGCCGCTGGCCGCGATGATGACCTATTGTTAGAGGAGCCGGGTCCTATATACAACACTGGCCAACGTCCACCTGTCAATGATGACCATCTCTTGCAGCAATTCAACATCGACGACTCCGACCAGCCCCAACCTCGACCCTCAGTTTCTTACGATAGTTTCGTCGGCGGAAACGTCCATTCTCACTCCGGCGCTCACGCGACGAGTTCTGCGCATCCCCCGGCTCAAACCGGCGCGTATATGGCTGACCCCTACTCCGGCCATAATGTTTCCCGCACCTTCACCCAGACCTCTGACTTGAGCAACTACCGACGGTATTCTATCGATGAGTATGATGACGAGCGTGCCACACATGGATACTACGACATGACAGCGGGGGACGACCCGATGGATTCCGACCATCGTGTCCGGAAACCCAATGAGCGGAATAGCATACTAAGTCTTGGAGGCGGAATCATGGGCAGAGCCAAGCACATGCTGGGCATGAAACAGGAGTATTCTGAGATGGACCTGCCACTGACTGAAACTGGGGCTCGAGCAGCTCGGGTGGATAGTACGAATTCCGAGGCGCCCAGCGCGCCAGGTCGAAGGAAGGCTAAAAAATCGTCGTTCAAGTTTGGATTTGGACGGGGTAATGTAGACCCATCCACTCTTGGCCCTCGCATGATCGTTCTGAACAATCCACCCGCCAATGCTTCCCACAAATTCGTCGATAACCATGTGTCTACGGCCAAGTACAACGTTGTCACGTTCCTTCCCAAGTTCTTGTTTGAGCAATTTTCGAAGTACGCAAACTTGTTTTTCTTGTTCACTGCAGTCCTGCAGCAGATCCCGGATGTGTCGCCGACAAACAGATATACCACAATTGGACCATTGTGTGTTGTGTTGCTCGTGTCTGCGATTAAGGAATTGGTTGAGGATTATAAACGAAGGAACTCAGACAAGTCACTCAACAACTCGAAAACACAAGTTTTGAAAGGATCCGCATTTCATGACACCAAATGGATTGATGTCGCTGTGGGAGATATTGTACGGGTCGAATCAGAGCAACCTTTCCCCGCTGACTTGGTGCTCCTGGCGTCTTCCGAGCCCGAGGGTTTATGCTATATAGAAACGGCGAACCTTGACGGTGAAACTAACCTGAAAATCAAACAAGCCATCCCGGAAACATCTCATTTGGTGAGCCCGGCGGACCTCAGTCGGTTAAGCGGTCGCGTTCGATCGGAACAGCCCAATAGCAGCCTGTACACATACGAGGCTACACTGACAATGCACGCAGGGGGTGGAGAAAAGGAACTTCCTTTAGCACCGGACCAGCTTCTTCTTCGAGGAGCAACACTGCGCAACACCCCCTGGATCCACGGTATAGTCGTTTTCACCGGCCACGAGACGAAACTGATGCGGAATGCGACGGCAACTCCGATAAAACGCACGGCCGTCGAACGCATGGTCAACATTCAAATTTTAATGTTGGTTAGCATCCTCATCGCATTGAGTGTCGTCAGTTCAGTGGGAGACCTGATTATTCGTCGAACCCAGCGTGATAAGCTGTCTTACCTTGACTACGGCGACGTGAATGCTGGTAAACAATTCATCATGGATATATTTACCTACTGGGTCCTATATTCGAACCTTGTGCCTATCTCTCTTTTCGTCACTATCGAAATTGTCAAGTATGCCCAAGCATTCTTGATCAATTCTGATCTTGATATCTACTATGATGCCACAGATACACCAGCTATCTGCCGAACTTCTTCATTAGTTGAAGAACTGGGTCAAATTGAGTATATTTTCTCTGACAAAACTGGTACCCTTACTTGCAACATGATGGAATTTAAGCAATGCTCGATATCTGGCATTCAATATGGAGATGACGTTCCTGAGGACCGAAGAGCCACGGTAGAAGATGGGACAGAGGTCGGAGTCCATGATTTCAAACGACTCAGAGAGAATCTCAGTTCTCATCCCTCTGGGGATGCCATCCATCACTTCCTTACTCTCCTTGCCGTCTGCCATACTGTGATTCCTGAACGATCGGAGGCGGAGCCGGACAAGATTAAATACCAAGCCGCGTCTCCAGATGAAGGGGCCCTAGTTGAAGGAGCAGCCACGCTTGGATATCGATTCACCAACCGAAAGCCTAGGTCTGTGATTTTTGCTGCCAATGGTCAAGAGTATGAATATGAACTCCTGGCCGTCTGTGAATTCAACTCCACTAGAAAGCGAATGTCAACAATATTCCGATGCCCAGATGGGAAGATTCGCATCTATACTAAAGGCGCTGACACTGTTATTCTTGAACGTTTGAATCCAGACAACCCAAGCGTTGAGGCAACTTTGCAGCATCTTGAGGAGTATGCCTCTGATGGACTGCGAACCTTGTGTTTAGCAATGCGTGAAGTCCCCGAAGAAGAATTCCAACAGTGGTACCAAATTTATGACAAGGCGGCAACAACAGTTGGTGGAAACCGTGCTGATGAGCTTGACAAGGCCTCTGAGCTGATTGAGAGGGATTTATATCTCCTAGGTGCTACCGCTATCGAGGATCGGCTGCAGGATGGTGTCCCAGACACTATTCATACCCTTCAAACAGCAGGAATTAAGATTTGGGTATTGACTGGTGACCGACAGGAAACTGCAATCAATATCGGCATGTCATGCAAGCTCATTTCTGAAGACATGACCCTATTGATTGTCAATGAAGAAAATGCCCAAGGAACCCGAGATAATTTATCAAAGAAACTTCAAGCTGTTCAACGTCAGACGGAAGGCGAAGCTCTAGCGTTGATCATTGACGGTCGTTCCCTCACATTCGCGCTTGAGAAAGATATGGAGAAGATGTTTCTAGATTTAGCGGTCATGTGTAAAGCGGTAGTTTGCTGGTAAGTGATGTGGTTTTTTCTAAATAACTCCCCCTCCCCCAAAACGAACGAAAAAAAGCTAAACGCCCCTCCTCTTTTAGTCGTGTCTCCCCTCTCCAGAAGGCTCTTGTTGTCAAGCTTGTCAAACGCCATTTAAAATCTCTTCTTCTCGCCATCGGTGACGGCGCCAACGATGTCTCTATGATCCAAGCCGCCCACGTTGGTGTCGGTATTAGTGGTGTTGAAGGTCTCCAAGCAGCCCGGTCCGCTGATGTCTCGATTGCCCAATTTCGTTATCTTCGAAAATTACTTCTTGTGCATGGTGCCTGGAGTTATCATCGCATTAGTCGAGTCATCCTATATTCTTTCTACAAAAATATTGCACTTTACATGACACAATTCTGGGTAAGCCAGCCTTCTGCTTATTCATTTAATGCTGGAGCTAATCACCCTGCAGTATTCATTCCAAAATGCATTCTCCGGCCAAGTCATCTACGAATCTTGGACCCTCTCATTCTACAACGTCTTTTTTACTGTGCTTCCACCATTTGCGATGGGTATTTGTGATCAGTTCATATCTGCTCGACTCTTGGATCGATATCCCCAACTCTACCAGCTGGGACAGAAGGGGATGTTTTTCAAGAAGCACAGCTTCTGGTCATGGATCCTAAACGGGTTCTATCACTCTCTATTACTATACATTGTGTCGGAGCTGATCTTCCTCAACGACCTTCCACAGGGCGATGGAAAGACCGCTGGTCACTGGGTCTGGGGCGAAGCTCTGTACACTGCTGTCCTCGCTACAGTACTAGGAAAGGCCGCCCTAATCACTAACATCTGGACAAAGTATACCTTCATCGCCATACCCGGATCAATGATTATCTGGCTTGGCTTCCTTCCTGCGTACGGCTATGCCGCGCCCGCTATCGGCTTCTCATTTGAATATTACGGCACAATCCCCCGTCTCTTCTCCTCTCCCGTCTTCTACCTTATGGCCGTTGTCCTTCCTTGTGTATGTCTCCTCCGAGACTACGCCTGGAAGTATATTAAGCGGATGTACTATCCACAACACTACCACCATGTGCAGGAGATCCAGAAATACAACGTGCAAGATTACCGGCCACGCATGGAGCAGTTCCAGAAGGCCATTCGCAAGGTTCGACAAGTGCAGCGTATGCGGAAGCAGCGTGGTTATGCATTCAGTCAAGCTGATGAGGGTGGACAAATGAGAGTTGTCAACGCTTATGATACCACGAGAGGCAGAGGACGATATGGAGAAATGACCAGTTCAAGAAATTTGGTGTAGGATTAATGATTTGTATTTGAATTATCTTTTTCCTTATGTGTTATTTGTATTTTTTTTTTTTTCCCTATGTTTGAATTCCTCTCTGAATTATGCACCAATGTATTTTTTTTTTATTTTACTCTCAAGTTTATTTGCCTCCATTTCTAGGCGGTATTTCTTTTTTTTTCTTTCTATAATTGATTCCCCTCCCCCTTTTTCAAAAATTTTTTTCTCTTTGCTTTTTTTGGCATCCACCGTCTCATCTATTGGACTACGTACTTTTTCGCGAGTCTACCTTTGAGCAATATGATATCAATGAGCTTATGGAACATGAAACAACTTCTATATTACCTTTTTTTTTTTTTTTTTCTCAACACGACTATATCCTTATAGAGTATCATCATTGCAATATAGCGGACCTTATACTGACTATACTACGTAGCTACAGTATACCCTAAAACATGAGTAATAGGAGAGATAGTCTTCGTTCTATTTAGCTTGGCGACACGGCTAATTTAATAAGGGGAGAAATATATACAAGAAGACTTTAAATATCAACAAAAGGATACTATATCCATAAAATTGAACCTGATATAGTACGGAGATAATAGGTATCTACCTTCTTTGATAGTAAGTAGTACTAAGCTGATCATTATTCAACCCAATCCAGCCCCACCACACCTAGGTAGTAGGTAGGGTGTAAGAACGACAACCAGCACCATCAGTCCAGCAGCAGCAGCAGCAGCAGCAGAATGAAATAAATACATACATAAATAATAATAATAATAATAGGTTAGGTACCTAGGTTGGTAGGTAGGTAGGTAGGTAGGTAGGGTATACCAACCACCCTCCTTCCTTTTTTTCTCTCCTTCTCTTTCTCTTTCTCTTTCATTTCCAACTCATCCCCTGGTAGTACACAACCACAACCCTCATTCAACTCGCCCCCCCAAAGTTGGAATGAGCGAGTATTATTTAACCAGAGCAGTAGCCTACTTTCTCAGGCTCACAGTCACCAGCACACCCATCATAGAAGACACAAGGATGGCTTGCATCCGTGCAGACATTTACCAGGGTAGCAGTATCACCGTAGTTCAAGTTGATACCGACCACTTCACCACCATCGTAGGCGGTTGTGCCCTCGACATAAACGTTGCGCTTGCATTGTGTGTCGCAGTTGCCGCAGGATCGGTACACCTTTCCGTAATCTTCTGCGTAGAAGTTGATGATCTAAGAGAATGGATTGGTTAGGTTAGGCTGTAAAGGTAATAAAGGTATATAGGGAAGGAGGGGGGGGGGGAACGATGACTTACGTTCACTGTGCCGCAACCGTTATGTTGGACGATCTTGTCACCAGCATGGTAGGCTCCACCACCGATGATCCAGCTCTCTTGGCCGGCCGTGTCACCTTTCTAAGGGGGGTTGTTAGTATATAGAATAGAATAGAATAGAATAGGTATTGGTGGAATTGTGAGTGAGTGTGGTCGGGGAGGGAAAAAAAACCTACAATCGTAATGGCATCTTCGCAAACATCCTCAAACCAGACAAACTCCAAGTTACAATGACCAAGACAGTGAACACCCTCCATCTGGTTCGCACCAATGATGACATTCTTCAAGGTTCCGCCAGCGTGAACAAGGAAAACCGCGTCATCATCACCGCCTTCACCGTCCTCGCAGGCACCGGAACCGCGGTCATATTTGGCCCATCCGGCATCAAAGGTTTGACCGGCGGCGACGACGATTGGGGAGCTGATTGTGTGTTGAGCGGTGGGGACGGGGACGCCTCCCTCCCAGCCTAGACATGCTAGGGCTGTTGGAAGGAAGAACAAGGATGTAGAGGCGATTTTAGAGAAGAACATGGTTGGTTGGTAGGTAGGTAGGTAATCAACCTGTGATCAACCTGTTGATTGAGGTTTTGGGGAGACCCTTTTTATAGAGGGGGATGGAAAGGAAGAAGAGTTGATGGCGTAGATATAGAATTCATTCAACGGGTTGGGTCGGGTCCATACCACTTATATAGATATGTAAGTAGGTACCTAGTAGACAATTAGAGGTATGCGCACCGTTTGGTCGAGGGGAGGGAGGGAGGGAACTGAGTGATTGATGGTCAAGAAATACATGGCGATTGGTGGATCAATGCAGAAAGGAATGGATCAAACAACCACCTCGTTTCATAATCGCTCATAGATTAGGGTTCCTAGGTAGTAGGTTAGGTACCTAGGTTACTACTAGTTAGTAGTCGGGAGAAATGCCCAGTTCTTGGGACGGAGAAGCGCTTAACCTGGTTCCCTCCAATCATGATATGGATCGTCATAGGAACCACGAGTTTTTCGAGGACGATAACTATAATTCCTTAGGGGTCCAAGGCATGCATTACTTCAAATAGATTGTAGCGTGCTTCATGTGTTAGAGCCGCCAAGATAGTGGCGCCCGGATTAATATCCACTTCGGACAGTTTCTTGTAGTGGAATAATTGTCGTTAACTACTCTTATTTCGGCATTTTTGCTGTGTTGTTCTTCTATAAAGTATTTTGCCGGCGGGGGGGGGAGGATGTGAAACAGTGATAATATGTATAAGGGAGCTACTAACGACTCAGTAGACAGTACTATTCTGGAGCGCCGAGACCACTAGTTATTGCAAGTTCGAATCCAAAACAGTGTGGGTTCCTGCACCAAGACAATGAATGGTTTAGTGCTGCTGCAGGTGCATACGCTGAGTAGTTCACTGCAATGTAGGAGTCCAGACAGTAGAGGGACATGATATGTACCTAATTACTACTTAGTCCAGTTTCGTGGTTTTAGTTGCGGATTCTTTCTGATGATATCTGGAGTGACTCTCCGTCCGTCTGGTTTGCACAGCCCCATCTGAGGTACCAAAACAATTCGTGGTCCACATCGATATTCCTATTCCTTGCCCCAAGACAATATTCCGTCAAAGTAATAAGGCAATCGTATTAGACCGTCCGTCCATTCAAGCTGTTTGTTTCCCCCGTCCGATGCAGGACTGACTCGAAGAATGTATTCCCGCCCCGGAAAATTCTTTGCGTGTGAGACTTGCCAAGAATTCTTGCGGTCTTGTGCTCAAATCGTCAGGGGTGATAAGTCTTGGCGAAATTGCGGGGAGCTTGCAGGTATAATTGAAAAGACACGGAGAGGCTCCGTCTTTATGAAGAGTTTGCCAGATGGAGGGCTATTAATAGTGTTTGTTTCCTCTTATAATAGTAGTCTTATTGTTACTTTTCTCCAGAATAATTGGTGGTAATTAATATGTCACACACTTTGATTGAATCAGTGCCAAGAAGGGCTAATCCTAATATGGTCAGAAATGACTTGTTCATATCTATAAGACATATTGGAACAACGCTCTTCGCACGCTGTGGCCCCGAAGCAATAAAAAAAGGCATGAGAAGTTTGTTCCACTGGCAAGAGAATGCAGTGCATGAAATAAGAACCCGAATGATTATGATTCCCTAGGTGTCTGGGCACGCTGAGCGCAAAGTTATTTTCCGGTTATAGAGCCACTTACCGGTCAACACTATGAGCATGAAGTACCTAGGTAGGACATTATCCTGTAATGGTTGTAAGGGGAAAGCCCCAAGCGTAGACAAAAGCATTCGTGACACGCGACGTGCTCAGTTTTAAAGGCGAGTGATGTCATGTTTGCGGTGGACCAAGTTTTATGCCTGCGACAATGGCCTTGATAACCTGACTCGGACTAACACCGCCTTCGCCTCCCACATAAGAGGTTTTTGTTTATTTTCTTGTCGTGACGAATCATATGAGTACAGTACGTTGTCTATTATTTGGGCAAAACAAATTGCTGAAAGAACAGCCCAATTTATACTTAATCCTATCAAAACTTTAAATGAGTAAGATGACTCAAAGATGTGCTTGTCCTATCTAACGTGCCATGGATCCGCCTCGAAGGTAAAAAAACTTAACTTTAGGTAGGTTATAGATGTTTCCAGTTTTGGTGGCTCGGAAGCCTCACCCGAGGAGTCAATCTAGTAAGTATGGGAGCTCACTTCCGTCCTCTAGTCCAGCAATACGTATGGTACAATCCTTCCATTTAAAAGTGATAATAGTATAATAATCCAGATATCTAATAGCCAAAGTTTCATTTAAAGTAATCATAATATGCCATCTTTGTAAGATTTACACTAATACAAGATACTTCAATTTCTTACTAATCTAGATCTCTGGAGGCTTCCATACCTTATACTTACCTAGTAGGTAGTTCCAGGGTCCGGTTTGGGCCTGAAACTACCTACTAGGTAAAGGTCGTAGTAGGACCGCCCAAATCAGGCTCGACCAACCGCCATGTGATCCCTATACCACTGGGCCTACTCTTGCTGTCTCCACATAGCACTTGCGCAGCACAGAACGGCAAATAATGTTCTTTTTCCATCATTTATTAATACAAGGCGCAACTGGTTTCTGAAAAACACGAGTTGAATGACCCGTTCTTCCTACTCTTTATATTACCGATATTATATTTCACTGAATATCAAAATAGAAGGAACGCACGTGCTAGGCGTGATTATTAGCGGCGAGTATAATAATAATATAATTCCCAGCCTAGTTCCACACACGTTCTTCAGGTAGAGACCTCTCTCAATATCTTAGTACTCTGGCGATAATATACATAACCTCGGAGCCTTTCACTTGGACATTACGTCGTAAGACCCTTTGGCGTAAATTCAATAAGATAGTCTATTTGAGCCCTGTCCCTCGAACGCTGAAGAAGTATCCGCAGGCCATCAACCAAGACCATTTTGTGCGTCGTCTCGGGTTCCTCATCGGATGGCCGAACCTTGCTTTTCCTACTAAACGTATTCTTTTTCACCTTGGTCTTCGCTTTCGGAGGCTTACTCCCCACCTGAAGTTGAGTGATCCCCTTGGCGCTGAAGAACTGGTCCAACGAAATTTTATAATCGTGTCTTGCAAGATTCCGTCTCAGACCGCCGTATTCCATACAATCAGGATTCTCTGTAAGGCTAAACACAACAGGCGGACTCCCGACACACTCGATAGCGCAACCGAGGCGTCTGAAGGCGTCGGCAACGATAAAATTCGGTGAAAGGCTCTCAAGCTCGATAACCTCTGTGCGTATGCCGGAGAATATGCCCTGGGACTCCTCGAACTTTTCCATTTTGATGAATTCTCGCTCGCCGTAGAGACGGCTCATCATGGCGAATTTGGTACCGTCTTCTGCTAGCGAAAAATAGGGTTCCTCCCATATATCGCACTGGAGGCGTTGGGTAAGGTCTCCGGTGGCTCCGTTGAATAGGAAGATCGTGGCTTCCTCTCCGCATGGCCCCCGGGGGAAGCCGATTACCGTGCCTGGGATGTGTCTGTTTCTTAGGACGTGGAGGATACGTTCGTTGCCTTGGGATTGTAAGAGAACCGGATCGATCTTGTGTATAAGGTTAATTCCGGTGGGAACATTGTAAATCCTCGCCCCCGATTTGACGTCGTATGCGGAGAGACCGTCCAAGTCTCCGATCTTGGAAGCGTAGTAAAGCCGCTCTCTGCTCATGAATAAGGGTATTTCTGCTGCTGTATCTCTATCGCTATTTGGCGGGTGTCGACTCCAGATTTTGTGGCCTGTTTCGAGAGAGAGGATGGTGTCTCTAGAAATATAGCAGTGAACAAAAAGGTCTCATATAGGAAGCAGGCAGCGCCCATTAACTTACTGATATTCAGCCACCCCATTCTTCCTTTCAGCAGTCCGTACATACAAATAACCATCCGCATTCACGTGAAGCCCTCGCATGGTCCCAACCTTGATACTTGGGTTGAATTTATGCAGCATCCGCACCGGGAAAGGTGATCCATTGGACTGTCTGGCGAGATACTGCCACGAGATGCCTCCGTCGACGAACCAAGCGGCATAATCCCCGGCAATGCAGAGGTGCTTTGCATTAACAATTTCGCGCGTACTGCCAATTTTCCCAAGCTTGAAATGTTTTTCTCGTCCGGCTATAATTGGGTCAGCATATCTTTTTTTCAGTCTCGGGCAGACAGAATAAACTTACCGAATGTTTTGAGCTTTCGGGAGGCATCGATGGGGTTAAGATTGAGCCCTGAGTGTGGTGGGTGTGGGTAGTGCATCTGAAGGCCCACTGCTGCTATCCACTCGCACAGGCAATCCCTCCAGCCTTTATTTACTCGCTCGCAGAGAGCAAGCTCCCGAGGCGATAGATGTCGCAGAATATGATCGACGCATTCGAAGGGAAGATACCGGAAAGGGTCCTTGTCTGTCATGTTCGCAGAACCGTGGGTCAATGTGAATTAGGTTATTTTTCTGGTGGGGGAATCGGAACCGGATTCATGGGGCTCAGCTCATTTTATAGTGAGCGAGTCTTGGCCACTTCGTACCTCTAGTAAGAGGAGCGGCCATCATACAGCCTCGCCGCGTATTAAATCTCTTCCATTATGTTTTTAAGGGGAACTCTCTGAGAAATTTAGAAAGAAGGCAGAATCTCTCACAGGCTAAATGAAAACTCCCTTTCTCAAAATATCCAATTATAAAGTGTCAAGGCTCCCTATTTAGTCTATCCTTCAACTCCCTCTTATCCACCAGACCGGCTTACCAGATTCGAAACACCTCAAACACGAAAAGAAACCCTGTAGAAATACCAAATGTACCCCAACTCCCTGTTTGCGTTTTAATGATATATCATTATAAAAGATTCAGATTCAACGATAGTAGGTTCGAGGCCACGTTCCACGATCCGCACGGATGGTTCTTGTATGAGATATCACTAGGTAGACGGCTTAGCGGCGGATAGGACATGATATTCTCTTTTAGGGTTTTAGGGGTAGGGGTAGGGTTAGGATAGGGTCGAGTTCTTCTCTTTGTGGACCTACTCGTCACATAATTGTATTGCACCCATCCAGATTCAATATCACGGTTATTATCACTCTCATATCCTCTTGGGTCTGTTCGAGAAAGGGATGTGTTGTTGAGTGGATAATGCTCTTGGGAATCTATATGATAATAGAGCGTCAACTCCCTTCTAATAATCCATAATTGATTGAAGGGCTTCATGGAAGAAGTTAGGTAGTTCACAAGCTACAATACCTGCCAGTGACGTTTCGGGCGCTGGAGTGCGGTGTCTCCAACACCAGCAAATCAAATTCCAAATTATCGCTCCTCCAGTTGGAATGGTGAACATCAAGGCGACGAACGTTATAGTGTCAGACTTAGACCAACTCATTCTCATGGAAGACTGCGTTGAAAGTGTACGAAAAGATGTCAAGGAGGAAAATGAGAAAGGGATCCTGGCATCGAATCTCAGGGACTTTAGCCATAATGTGGGAGGAGAGGGACTAGAAATTCTATATAAACAATTTGGGAGCCTTCACTGCACGAGGTCGGGGTCAATACGTCGCATCACATCCCATCCCATCATGTCCCATCATGTCCTGTTCTGTTCTGTTCTGTTCTGTCCCATCCCATCCCATCCCATCCCATCCCATCCCACCCCATCCCATCCCGTCCCGTCCCGTCCCCTCCCCTTCCATCCCATTGCATTGCATTGCATCCTTAACCCTACAAGTCTAGTGTGAAACCTTTATTATTCTTCCTATTTTTTCTTCATATTACCATTGCTAGGTACCTATGATTGCACCTTTTCTGCCTCCTTCCCGAATAATTCCGGCATGGGTACGGCTACCGACCCTCCACAGTAGTAGTTCACGGTGTTTATCCTCTCAATGCTTCTATCTTTAAGGAGGTAATCCCTTTTTCTTTCATTTCTTTTTTCTTTTTCCTGTTTCGAGCGTCCCACCCACCCCGTAAGTACATTAAGAGAGTGCAACTCCTGCGAGCCAAGCGGCGGCTTTCATTGGCGTTTGGGTGTTGAGTTTTCCTTCCTCTCATTACATTCATTTCAGTTTAGCAGCAGCTCTCTTTAAATAATGAGATATCATTAGTCAAGGTAGATTCTACTAAGAACATCCATCACGAGTAACCTGCATTACTATCGTATATTATTTTAGGTGCTCTGTTTTCTTGTTGGACACTCTCGAGTGCGTTCAATTGGGTGCAAAGATTATGCCCAAGCAAGCAACATCTCAAATCAGCCTCGTCGCTCAGCCTCACCTCAACCTCTCCTCTTAACTCCGCTCCTTCAGCATAACTCTGGCTCTCATCTCTAGTCTCACGCCTAATGAAATCTTATATTTTTTTTTTTCATGTTTCTCTCTTGAGTTATTAAACCAAATATCGTTTTCACTCCCAACATCAACGTCCGGAATAGTCTGGGTTCCATGGCAGCCAGGCCCCCTCGATCTCGTGATGATTACACGGTTGGATGGATATCCGCCTTGCCCCTGGAGATGGCAGCTGCAAAGTTAATGTTAGACTCCATCCACCCGAGCTTACCGACCCCCTCAACGGATGAAAATACATATCTTCTCGGAAATATCGGAGAGCACAACATTGCAATTGTTTCCTTACCAGCTGGTGCATATGGTACTATATCGGCCGCAACGGTCGCAATGCAGCTGCTTGCGACCTTCAAATCTATCCGATTTGGTCTGATGGTTGGTATTGGTGGCGGGGTACCAAGTAGCAAAGCCGATATTCGACTAGGTGATGTTGTCGTGAGCCACCCAGAGGGTACATTTGGAGGTGTGATACAATATGATCTTGGCAAGGCAATGAGCAATGGTCAGTTCCAGCGGACAGGGATGCTTAATCGGCCGCCTAAGGTTTTGTTGACCGCAATTGCTGCTCTTCAAGCATGTCACTATACGGAGGGGAGTCGGGTTCCTGAATTCATCTCTGACATCCAGGCTCAGGCACCTCACAGAGCTGCAGCCTTTGCACGACCCAGCCAAGGCGATTGTTTATTCCAAGCTGAATATGACCACAAGACAGGAAATACATGTAATGATTGTGATAGTTCTAGATTGATTTTACGATCTCCACGAGGTCACGATAAGCCAGTCATTCACTATGGACTGATTGCATCTGCAAATCAAGTAGTGAAAGATGGTAGGCGGCGAGATCGACTAGCTCAGGACTTAGGGGTATATTGTGTTGAGATGGAAGCAGCAGGACTGATGAATGACTTTCCATGTGTAGTCATTCGGGGTATTTGCGACTATGCTGACTCACACAAGAACAAGGAATGGCAATGGTACGCCGCAGCAGCGGCAGCGGCCTATGCGAAAGAGCTCCTTTTAATGGTCCCAACAAATCATGTTGATAACTCTCAAACAGCCGGTAAGAGGCGCTCATTTTCAATGCATGCTATATCTGATCTTGCTCGAGTGCGCTTGCTAAAGAGACTCATATATATAGCCTATCCCTTCAATATCCCACTGGATCTTACCGCAGTGCCTGTGATTGAAAATTTCTTGGGTCGGCAAGAGGAACTGGGACACCTATGGCATTATTTGCAACCCGCAAATCCCCCATCACGGAAAGTTGCTATTGTTCATGGACTTGGCGGTATGGGAAAGACTCAACTAGCGGTCCGCTTCGCCCGATATCACAAGAGTGATTATTCTGCCATATTGTGGCTGAATGGCAAGGATCGGGGCTCATTATTACAATATCTGAGCTCCGCTTTGTCTGGGCTACCAAGACAATTCCAGAATTTAGGAGGAACCGATGAGACACCGGAGCAGCGAGCAAAGCGTGTCTTGCGATGGTTATCGCTAGAGGCAAACTCACGTTGGCTAATTATTTTTGACAATTTCGACCAATATTCTCCAAATCGTGGAGACGATTCTGATGGCTTCGACATTAGTGAATTTTTCCCCCCAGCGGATCATGGGTCTATCCTGATTACCTCTCGGCTCCGAGGATTGACTGAACTAGGAAGGAATTTTCCAATTCAGAGACTTGGCTCTAAAGATGCAGTCCAACTTCTCCTGAATAGTAGTGGCTTGTCAGCAAAGACTGCAATTAAGGATTTCGAGAGCAGTTCAGGTACTTGGATCCCTTAGTATATAATCATCTGTAGCAATACTAATAGTAAATTATAGATACCCTTGAGCTTGTCAATCGTCTAGATGGGTTACCGCTGGCAATTACCATTGCTGGGAGGTTTATCTATGAAACTGGAACTGGAATCGCCGAGTACCTGCAATTGTATACGGAATCTTGGTATTATTTACAGTCACAATCAAGCCCTGGACATCAGTATCAGCATGGTAACCTACTGCAAACATGGATGATTTCTTATCGCGAAATTCGGAGACAAGATCCAAATGCAGCAAATCTACTTCTCCTACTTGCCTGCTTTGATAATCAAGATATCTGGTATGAGCTAGTAAAGGCCGCGACCCATAACTCAAAAGTCCCGGATTGGCTGGAAGAGTCTGTATCAGATAGACTTGCCTTCAAAGCTAGGGTCAAGACTCTTATCAGATTCTCCCTTGTTGAGTCGAAGCAAGAGGGGAGTTATGGATTGCATCCAGTAATCCAAAATTGGTGCCTTCATATTGCTGAAACAGAGGACAGTGTGGATTTAATTCACCTTAATGAGCTAGCAATAATATCTGTTGGGTATACTATCCCTGATCCACTGAACCAAGATTATTTTGGGCTTCGACGACGCCTTATTCCACATGCAAATCTTATTTGTTCTAAGGACTGGTCGGGCTATAAGAATGAAAATTTATTGCATGCATTTCATTTGTTAGGATATCTCTGTTTGAAGGAGGGCAAGCTACAGAAAGCAGAGGAGATATTTCAGCAAACACTGGCAGGCTACAAGAAGGCACTAGGACCAGACCACCCTTTCACTCTTCATACGGTTAATTGTCTTGGTGTCCTCTATTGTAAACAGGGCAAGCTACAGAAAGCAGAGGAGATGTGCCAGCAAGCACTGGCAGGCTACATGGAGATACTAGGACCAGACGACCCCTCCACTCTTGCTACGGTTTATAGTCTTGGTATCCTCTACTTAGAACAGGGCAGCCTGCAGAAAGCAGAGGAGATGTGCCAGCAAACACTGGCAGGCTACAAGAAGGCACTAGGACCAGACCACCCTTTCACTCTTCATACGGTTAATTGTCTTGGTGTCCTCTATTGTAAACAGGGCAAGCTACAGAAAGCAGAGGAGATGTTCCACCAAGCACTGGCAGACAGTAAGAAAGCACAAGGACTAGACTACTCTAATACCCTTTGTACAGTCTATAATCTTGGTATCCTCTACATGGACCAGGGAAAGCTACAGAAAGCAGAGGAGATGCTTCAGCAAGCACTGGCCGGCATGAAGGAGACATTAGGACCAGACCACCTTGACACTCTTGCTACAGTTCATGGTCTTGGTAGCCTGTACATGAAGCAGCGCAAGCTACAAAAAGCAGAGGAGATATATCAGCAAGTACTAGCAGGCTACAAGAAGGCACCAGGACCAGACCACCCAGACACTCTTGATACAGTCAAAAATCTTGGTATCCTCTACTTAGAACAGGGCAACCTGCAGAAAGCAGAGGAGATGTGCCAGCAAGCACTAGCAGGCTATAAGAAGACACAAGGACTAGACCACCCTGATTTTTACATAGTCCATAATTTTGGTATCCTCTACTTAGAACAGGGCAACCTACAGAAAGCAGAGGAGATGCTTCAGCAAGCACTGGCCGGCATGAAGGAGACACTAGGACTAGACCACCCTCACACTCTTGCTACGGTTAATAGTTTTGGTGTCCTCTATTCTAAACAGGGCAAGCTACAGAGAGCAGAGGGGATGTTCCATCAAGCACTGGCAGGCAGTAAGAAAGCACTAGGACCAGGCCACCCTCATACTCTTGATATAGGCCATAACTTTGGGGTCCTCTACTTGAGAGTGGGCAAGGTGCAGAAAGCAGAGGAGATGTTCCAGGAAGTACTGGCAGGCAGAAAAAAGGCACTAGGTCCAGGCCACTGGCAAACACAGAATGCTGCTGAAAAATTGAAGGAATTGCGCCAAATAAAAAGCAGCCTTAGAGGTGAATATCTAAGTTCTCTAAAGGATCTAAATATCTAGCTACTTAATGGTTGATTTTATACAAGACCCAGTGTTGATAAACTATAGAATCACATCGCATCCCTTCTAACGCTAGGTTACCAGGAAAACCGGATATGCATGAACTGAGCTAACTTGACTAATCTAAATTGTGGCTAACTAATTGTATTCACCAATCCACATGGATGTCAAGAGAAAGATTAAAAAAAAAAAAAAGAACAGCCCTGTATTAAGCTCTAGGCCGCTTCCAACACAATATAATGGTTGTTAACATTAACAGATACAGCAGTGACAATCTGCATAAGATAATAATTAATATCGCTACATATTGACAAGACACTGGTAAAAAAGAAACTTGGGAGATAGTGTCTACACATTAGAAGTCTAGGGCATTGTGTCAACATGTGTTACGCATCTACACAACTACAGCAGAATGGCAATGATGACCCCGACCCATGTGGTTCAATCCCATCTTGTCATGGCTGAAATGACCAGATTATTTCTAGCCACAAGACAACCAAGAAAGCTCGGCCGTCGTGCCTGCGCAGACGAGTGGGTTGGGACGGATAGGTAGGTATGAGAAATATGAACACTAGCATGCGCGTGCGTAACCATGAGCTAGCAGGCGAGGTGGAACAGACGTTTGATGGGCTCTGGCCTGGTACCAACCCATGGAGAGAGAGAGGTGGACGAGCTTTCCTCTACAGGTTGATCGAGATGACAGATAGCAGATAGTAAGGTAGATATTTATGTACGATGCGAGTGAAGAAGGAGAAGAGGGGAAGAGGAAATTTCCATCAAATTTCATACTGCACAATAATTATTTCTATTTCTTTCCTTGATGATACTCTCCCCTTTAATCTCCGGCCAAGATAGAATAAAATTTTCTAAGGCTGGCTGACCAAACGGAAAGACCCTGTCAACTATTTGTTATAGAAGGCTAGAATATACCTTACTAGTCAAGGCTATCTTGCACTTCCTCCAAGAGCCCATATAGTGCACGTGCACATCCATAAGTACCAAGACTGGAGGGGAATCAGTGAGATCAACATAGGTAGTGAAAAAAAAAAAAAGAAAGAAAGAATTAGTGCAAATATCCTATATTGACGTAAGAGTGAGTATTCTTCACCTGGAGAAATTGATACTAGGTATGTAAGATAAAAAATAAACCACACATATATTCACGCCAATATATCTATAACAAGGGATCCTAAATCTTTCACCTTTGCAAGATACGCTTGTTAAAATTTTAAAACCTTCTTTTCCTTTTAATAAATATAGCAATTTTTTTTTGGCGCCCCCGTAGATATCTCAAAACATCCAGCATCCGCCATGTAATAAAGGGGCTAATATTGGTAGAGTACCTCTATTTGCCCGTGCTTCTACTTTGATACAATCACCCTGATGCATGTCTCTAATGGAACCAAATTTAAAGCATCTTCTTCGTCGAAACTGTTGAATGTTTTTCCATGCTTGTGTGCCCAATAGCCAGGTTGATCTGAAATAGGCGTAGTATAAGAAGGATTCCAAGTTACTCGTTGTAACATTATGTTGACCAAGTCCCTGGGCTGAACTAATAGATTTGCTGAAATTTGGTGCTTCCAAAGCCCATGGTGCTTTTTAGCTCAAATTGTTGGTCCTTCGTGCCATTTGAGCATGCATGTGGACACCTATGACAGTTAGCCGGAGGGTGGAGGTATAATATGAATAGAGATCTCACCATTCCGTTGATATCAAGTCGTATGAACTCAAATGTGAAGCTGTCCTGCCAAAGTTTGACTTGTTAGTACACAACTTCGATATCCCCATCCAAATCATACATACAATGATCCTTGGCATTGTTTTCCAGAAGGGTAAGTCGACTCTTGGTATCGGTAATTTCCTTCTGAGCTTGTAGCAATTGACGGGTTAGACTTTTAATGTCTTTCTCTTTCGCAGAAATCGCCTGACAATCATGCTCGAGCTTTGCTCTTGACGGGCAGTTTCGCTCCAGCCGCATTCAATAACCATTTTTGGCCAGTAATTGAAGCTGCCCGAATTACTGCTTCGTATAAATGGCCAGCATATTTCTGTATTATGACAGACTGATACCGTCTCTCTCCCTTCATGGCAAGGACACCACCACCCCCCTTCCCCAAACTCGCTATTTTCGCCTTCCGTAGATCATAGATGACCCGTGGTATGTGTTTATAGATTGGGTAGTAGTATATCTTAATAAATAACAAAACCGATTGAAAGGAGATAGTAGTACATTACTACTACTACCTACATAGGTATAGGTTCAGTTATATACCTGTAGGCTCTCATTTCGCTTCCGGATTTGCTTTAGGATGATGATGATTGGTAGTATAGGTAGGCGACAAGACAATGTGACTATCGCCCAGGAGGGTTTTTTGAAAAGAAAATAATTCTCACGGCGATTGAGCTAGAGAATACCATCATCTGTGTAAGAAAAACCTATGTTCGATTTTAAACTCCTCAGGGGGTGAGTGTTTGAATTGTTAAGTTCTTCTGTCTGTTCTGAATCCTCACAGAAAGAGGGTTCATTAGCGCTCTTCATCGTAAGCCTTATTTAAATATCATGGCATACCATGATGTTGTGGCTTAGAATGTTTCACTACCACGAAGCTTCTGCCTGCCTGTTGGGGGCTTCCTCCCATTTCCGCCACGACGTTCACGCTGGAAACCGCTCTCCTTTCACTTTCACTCTCTTCGATTAAACAGCTTCAAAAATTCGTTTCGTTATATTTCGGGTAGAAATGTAGTGTCAGCATAGAAAATTACTTGTTTTTCTTTTGGGTGTGGAATGGTGCCGCCCGCTGACGTCTCCGGCGCTCATGGGGAGGCGGACATCTACTCGATCGGTTATTCCGTCGTCAGATTGCCGTCGCTTTTCACGCATGTCGGCGGCCTAACATGGTGTTAGTTCGATTAAATGGCCTATCCAGGTGGAGTCCAAGGTGTCACTTACCACAATATCCATACAATTCATAAAGGTCCACCGATCATACTCTTCTTTCATGTGGCCCCATTAACCGCAATGATTGCACCTCTTCTCCTGCCTCTTTCTCTTTCTTCCAGAAAGGCCCTGTCTGTCTTGGGGGGGGGTTCCTCCAGCCACCACCGCCAGGCCTCTCGGGTGGTTACGCACCACCACCGGCAACCTGAGAAGGGCACTGAGGGTGGTTTCTCGCCATTGTACTCATGTGAAAACAAAGGAGGAGGGGGGGCCTTTCTATTAGTCGAGCGGAATTTATCCCATTCCTCCCAGTCCCCCTGGAGTCTGGATTTGTATATATGTGGAGCTATATTCCAGCCGTATCTGCGCATATGGAACAGGAGAAGAAGCAGGTTTGCCTGCGTCTAGTAATATTTCAAGGTCAAATCGAGAGTAAACGCCAGAAAAATCGATACCCACTCGATGTTTTCGATATTCTGATGAGAGAAGGCATGTGGAAGGCGTCAAATTCACCGTTCGTAGTATGCAATTGCGGTATTGTAAAAGTGAAGATGTGAAGCTGTAGATAGCTGATTGGAGCTAATGCAGTGCTGTACTATTCAGGACCGCAGGACTGGCTCGAGCGCCCAACGACGCTCGCGGGTGGACAGGGGTTGCTGGCCTGTCTAGGGAGGCAAACCTGGGACTGCCATTGGTTGCCCTTGGCTTCGTGGAGTAAACCACGCATCCGCGGGAAGGCTGACAAACTGGGTGTTGGCCCAGTCTTGGACAGTGACGGTAGCCCTGGGAGTGCCCGCCGCGGGCGGGGGAGGTCCTAGGTTAACCGGGCCCCTTTGGGCTGGCGCCGCGAGAACGTTAGAAAGGTTAATAAAAAATCCCTGAGGATTGGTGACGGTGATTGGACCAACAGGGACAATTGGGGGCCATAGGAGGGGCACCACAACAGCAACGGCAGTCGCGGGGGTAGTGGTGGAGGCAGTAGTAGGGATCGCGGGGGGTGAATGGAGACCCGCCTTAAGTGAATAAAGACCTGCTGAGGGTGAATGAGTATGAAAGTGAATAAATGACTCGCGAGACCTAGGAAGTGTCACTATCAACATACTGGTGTCAGTTTTAGTTCAACTAGAACTCATCTATATTTTCTTTCCTCTGGGGAAGAAGCTCAAAGGATCATACCGGTTCATATTGATTTGATGTATTGAAAGGTATGGTAGGACAGTGGTAGGTAGTATGTAGTCGTCATTATTTGCTTCAGGATTTTTGCCAGTTGCCAGTTGCCAGTTGCCAGTTGCCCAGTTCTAATTTGTACCGTAGTAGGTATTAAAACGAAGTTGAATTTAGATGCCGCGGATTGGTGTATTTTGAGAGGGAATAATATATAAGAAAAGATGACGTCTTTTACATCGGTGTTAGATATTATTTTCACTGGGGATTTGGCTTGTTGTATACTGCTCTATAAATATAAAGTATATTATAGTGACACACATCTTGCCATGGTGGATAGGGGATGGTGGAAGGAAGAGAAGTTGAGGGAAAGTAGAAATTTTGAAGGTATTTATAGGTAGCTAAAGGAGGTCAAGTGAATGAATATAAGAAAGAGAATGGTAAACTAGAATTTCCCCATTGTATTCTGATTAAATTTATTTTGATTTGTTTGCTTTAAATTCCCAGTCTACAGCATATTTGCACAAAGCGAAGAGTGATAAAAATATAGGTGATTCTCTGATATAACAGATCATTTAAAGATGCTGCCTCTTGGGGAAAAAAAAAAAAAAAAAAAAAAAAAAAGAGGATACTTCATATCAAACCACAGGCTTGTTACATGAGAGAAGAGGGGCAAAAAAAAAAAAGACTAAAGGATGGACAAACAAAGAAGCCTACAGTAAAGTCATTGCTCATTTTACACAAATACATTTCTCATGCATCTTCTACCCCTCTATGGTAAACATTGAGAATACCAGTCATTCTGCTTCTTACATGTTGATCCAGACGCACAAGTGGTGGGACCAGTCCATCCATTGCCTCCGCACTGCCCGTAGATAGTTTGGGTTCCACCAGAGGAAGTCGTGGTAGTGGTTGCCGCCGTTGTGGTCGTGGTAGTCGTTGTCAAAGTAGTGGAAGATTTTGACGAAGAGGAAGTGGAGGAAGACGAACCACTGCTGCCGGAGGTCAACCCAACGGGTGTTTCGTCTGTCTCTGTATCTCCGTAGCAAACACAGCTTTGCCAATCCGTAGTGGCCTGGCCAGGACAGGCAACTGGCTCAAAATCTACAACCACATTATCACCAAACACCGCACTTTGGGCCATGATATCGAAATGGTAGCTGTAGCCGTAGTTGTTGGTGGAGCCAGTGTTCGGACACCACACCTGGTTGCCATTGTAGGGGCACAGGTTGGTCACCATGACAATGATACTCTCGCCTGCCACACCACCAGTTCCGCAGCCAGTGCAGGGAGGACTGCCCGTTGATGTCAAGTTGTAACATTTACCACATCCTGCGCCACACCAGGAGGCGCCGGCGGTATCAAAGAGAGCCTGGGAGCCGGCGGCCGTATAAACACCGCTAGAGATTCCGAGCTAGATCACATCACATTCCATGTCAGTAAGAAAAAAGACTATGAGAAAAGCAAAAAAGGATCTGGAGACGGTATTCACCTGCCACGAGGAGAGACCGGAGGAGGTGCCACATCCGCAAGCACCCTGCTGGCCGTCATAGTAACGCTATAAAAGGTCTTTGTTAGATTTCATGCTCTTCCATATGGAAGTATTTCTAGAGGGGCTACTCACAGTCGTGGTGGCCTTGTATGCAGCCACCGAAGCTAGCAGCTCAAGACCAAGGAATGCAAAAGCAGCCTTCATGATTTTTTGTGTTGGTTAATTGAGCCTGTCAATTTGATGCGATATCCTCCTAACTGACTGCACCTTTATTTTTTGCCTTTTTCCCTGAAAAAACTCTTAACTTATATACCTCTGACTACCCACTTTCTCTTTCCTTCCTTTTCGCAAGAGGCTAGCACTCCGCAATTAATATATTTCGATCAAATAAGGATATTTAGCGCGAAATACCCATCGGGCCGCCGGTCCGGCAATGTTGCTGAAGAAGAGGCTTTTTTCATCTCAATCTTCAGGCTGATTCGAATCTTTTGGTATGTGGCTTGTAGGTATTAGCATGAACTTCAAGCTGGACAAACTTAAAAATTGATTCATCATCAATGAATTAACGACATTGATCCATGAAGAACGAGAGTGGTTTGCTCTCACTTGAAACACGAACCCCCCACTCCAAGGAAAGCTTTTTTTCGCATCCGTGTCGGTAGTGGTTTAGTATGAAGAAGGAGATTAATGCGGGGAACGGAGGAGGCTAAAGATCAGACATAGAAATAGGCGCTTTTGTGGAGGTGAAGGATTAGACTGCTTGACCCCAATTGAGAACGGGGTGGCTGGAAGGGGAATGGAAGATTCAGGTCAACTGGTCACGTTTGTTTTTTATTTCCATTTTATTTTTCCTTTTATGCAGTTAGTTTGCCGGCTTTGATCTGATTTCATTAGGAGCCTTTTTCAAACACTCGTCGTTTTCACCGATTGCTAATACGTGTTCAAGCATACCAAGCTTTCTAAGACAGTAATAAAAAGGGGTTTCATCATCCTTGTCCACACAATTCACCATCATTGAGTGATTAATTGGAGCCCCAAGAATGTGGGAGAAGACGTACTAGTCAAGGCATCATATAGGTTGAATTGGTAAGGGCAGAGATAAATTAGAAATGCTCCCTTGAACTTTAACTTCTAATCATGCATTCTCCACATAAGACCTATTTCCAAGTACAGAGATCTCGATCCACTTGATCAACAGAAATCTGCTTTGTTCCCAATGAATACCCATGTGTAAATATATGCCTACGTATTACCTGTCAATGTAAAGACAACATAATTGATATCTTGATTGACTACGCTAAGAAACCTGCTACCATATAGGACAAGTGAGTGCAACAATATGTGACAGGAATCTCATCCAAAACTTTACACGGCCAAATGACTCATGTTACAGCGCGGCATAATTCAGGGCTGTGCGAAGAATACTGTGGAGCTTCACCAACTACCAATTAAAGAATAACAAGACCTAGTGGAATCCGTAGCAAGACGTAATGGGCCCTGATATGTTTCATCCAAAGCCCACCACAGCCCCGCTGAGTTTCTCACGAATTAAGCCACGGAAACGCAGAGGCACCCCCAATCGGGTTGGGGGTAAGCTGCTTCCCTGCCCGATTCCCATCAGGCGATGCTACGGCGGGTGCAAGATGAGAAGCCGGTGTTGATGCAGAGAACTCAACAACACTGCCGCTAGGGATACTAGTGGCTGGAATGGTTCGGTTTGCAGGCTTGGCTGGCCGTAATACCTTCATGGTACGGCCTCGGGAGGAAGATTTCACTGCCCCGGCCGAATTATCGGGCTTGGTGTCGCGTTTCCACGAGCCCCAGACTCCGGCTGGCTCTGTCTTTAGAGGGCCTTTTGGTTCTGGTTCGGACGCAGGCATGGCTTTGTTCTGGTTTTGAGGGGCATCCGGCTGCTTTGGGTGCCCTTGAATTTCTGACACGGGAGTAGCATGTACATTATCCGATACCTCAAGTGAATCCTGAACCGACGGTGGTGCAGAGACGGACTGTTGAGGCAGGCGAGGGGGCTTCCCAATAACGCCAACAGTAGAATGACCATTGGCTTCAGCATAATCAATTTCAGAATCTAGTGGCCGGCCAGCGGACCAGGGGCGGGTGACTCTCGATGCAGTATTTAAATATTTGAATGTCGAGTCATCCTCTGGGCGTACAAGAGGGATTGAGATCTTGTTTCTCTCGTCATCTACCATGATAATTTTGTCTTGTGAGAATAGCACGTCAGCATTGTGGGAGCGAAGGATATCGCTCCCTATAATGATCTGGATGGTACTATCACTCGGGTCGACATGGTGCACAAGAAACCGAATGGTCAAAGTGGGCACTTGGGGCATTGGGCTACTAGACCTGGAGGATGATTGGTGAACACTAGCCTCAGGTAAGTACATGGGAAGCTTGATAATTTGAATGTCTTCTTCCTGCATTACATGATCCTCAAGGCCGAACTTTTGGATCATCGAATAGCCCAAAGATGATGAATATGACCCAGAGCAGACAGCGGCGTACAGTAGGGAATCATTGGAAAAGTTTGTGGTGAGCCAGCACCGAATAACTGCTGGTACAGGGCCCAAGAGGAACAGCCCAGGCGGCGGTATGAGGGGTGAGCCACCAATTGATGAGCTCATCATCCTGCTTGCGGTCTCAAGGCCTAGGCTATTCGTACGGAGTGAGTGGTGGGAGTGCCCCGAAGAGCTTTGCCTCCCATCAGATCGATGCGATAGAGACCTCTCAGTCAAGGGGTGACTCCCCATGCCGCTTCCGGTACGTAGGGGAAGCTCGCTGCTTGACCGATTGGCTTGTCCATAATATCCATGAATCGCACTTTCATCAAATCGAACACTATTTGCCCTGGACGTCCCCCGTCTCGGCTCCTCTTCAGTTTCCATACCCATAGAGCTCACTACACCGTGGTGCTGGCCTTGGTCAAAGCCTTTAAATGTGTCGGCGGAGGTATGGAATACGGGTTCTGCAGGCGTGGCGAGGGTCATAATCAGTTTTCGTTAATCGCATCCCGACCGAATATCAGATGTGGCTTGTTCCAACATACCTGTAGGTACTGTGCCTCCAACAGAATTAGGAAAAGGTGACAATGGACCCCAAACACTTTTCAGCCTTGCATCCTCGTCTCTCCGCCGTTCGAGCCGTGCAATTCGTTCCGCCTGCTCAAATTGCGTGGCGTGGAGCTCCTTCAGTTCTGCAAAAACGCGCCAAATATCGTCGCGGGAGGCAAAAGGATACTGAGCATCCATGTCCGGGAAGAAAAGGGAAAGTAGAAACGGGTTGCAAGTTTGATGGTGTGGGAAGTCGTAAAAACGTCAAGGGGGGAAAAAAAATATCAGTGGCCGTCTTGAGCTCACCCTTTTGAAGTAGACATGCAAAAAGCTTCCACCCTAGAGGAAACTACTCTGCCTCCCCCAAAATCAATTATTCTACCCAAACCTGTTTATACCTCTCCTAAGCTGCCCACTATAGCCTCAAATCTCCTCCTCCCTCAGACGGCCGTACGGCCGTCCACCCAAATTACTATTGACGAGGATTTGTATAATATTTTCAAGACATAAATGTTGGCAACGGAGAAATGATAAAAGTGAAGAGGTAACCGTGCGATATAAGTGTCTAGGCGCAAAGAGCAGCGAGGGGGGAGAATACGGGATTTATGTCTCTAATCGTGGAGAAGCAGGTACGACGTGGGCGGCGAAATGTCCCAAGACAAAATTATGGGAACGGAATGGTTTGACCAGGGGAGATTTCACTGAGAATCGAAATAAATAAATAAAAAAAGGTGGGAGATCTATTAAGACTAAGACCCAAGATTATCTGTGTATGGCAGTGAAGTTGAGATGAAAAGTGGTGAGAGGGGCCGTTTTTCCCAAGAGAATTCCAAGGTAGGAGGCAAGAAGTCGGAACTTGAACCTTAAAAAGGTACCTGAGCAGGTAGGAAATCGCTCGGAGAGGGAGACGGAAAGGGTAAGATTTATGTAGACCGGAATCGTAGGGAAAGGGAGATAGGGTGGTGGTTTAACGACTAGCAAGAGGAAGTGGGAAGTGTCGTTGGATGACGGAGGTCTGGTTGCGTTGTTGGACAAAGAAATCGTGAGGGGATCGCAACAATCATAACAGGTCATGTACCTAATGTAGTGCCAGCCAACCAACCAACGGCCGCCCACATTGAGGCCTTGGCATGGTCTAGACCGCTTTGGGTTAACCACTGCTGTCACCTCACATTTATCATTATTAACCCGAGAATTTCTACGGGGTTCTAGTGTCTCAACCTCTAATCTACACAATGTATATCCATTAGATAAACGTTCATCAATATCGGGAAATCGCCGTCCCTGACTATTTCGGTGCCTCTGTCCAGCCGGGGTGTATCTGGGGCAGTTGCCCTGGTGCTTCATTGGGCCAATTTGTCCGGATTCCTTCCAAGACCGCATCGTACACCACCCGATAGCCATCCGCAGTTAAATGCAGACCTTCATGAACCGATTAGCATAGAAATCCAAATAGCTTGTCTTTCAGCATCTGCGCGTTTGGATTGGGAGGGAGAAAGAGTGCACGCACCATCTGTGAAAAGACTCGCCAATTTCTCGTTACTAGGAGCCTCTCTAGTCCCGATCAAGGGCAGTCCCTCTTTCCAGCCAGCAGCAGACATAAGCGCTGTCCAAAGGTCGACCACCGGAACTCCTAATGAACTAGCAACCTCACGCGCAGCGTCTGCGTATAGCCTTGTGTGGCTGTTGGTTCTGGTGGGGTGAGCATTGCCTTTTCCCTCGTCGAACCCCTGTAATTGGTATTCATTTACTGGAGTTGGTGTCAGGATGAGAATATGTGGGTTTTGTGCGACCGTTGCGGGATGTTGAATAATCCATTTCAGATTCTCCTTGTAAGTGTCCAGAGGTACATGCTGGCCGTTATCGGACTCGAGGATGGATGCATCATTGGCTCCGAACCAAATGGTCTACCATCAGTAAGTCAGTACAATGTCACGTTCGGGTGCTATGGTGGCTCTTTCGCCCCCGATTCCGAAGGAAAATAATTACCATGAATCGAACAGTGGCCTGCTCTGGGGTGGGAAAAAACTTCGGGAACACCTTGACTGCATGCGCCGTATTATAACCACTACATGTGGGTAGAAGTTGTTAGCTTGGGGTCAAAATCAAGTTGTTACTATCAACGTACGAAAATCCCCGGTTGATCACATCCAGGGTTCTTTGGTAGGCTATGAAGCAAAACAAGGTCAACATCACAACGCTTCGTGCGTGAAGGTGTCAGAAAACTGACCATCCTGTAAGGCGGCATTAAATCCAAATCCCATCTCCTGGCTCGAGGACATCTGCGTGATTGAGTCACCGAAGAGGATGAATTGATCATAGGGCTGGTACAGCTGCCCCGCATCTGCTGGTGGGTTGGCCATGACGATTGATTAAGGATGAGAGCAGAGAGGTCTGATTGATTCACAGAGTCACTATTATGTAGGTTCCTACAAGGGAGATAGGTTTAATGTATTCCACTGCGACAAATCCTCTCTTTTCTCTTTTATCTACAACGGGGGGGGGGAAGTGGGGGATTGGGGCACTTCTTGTACAAAGAGGTTGGAACTGTTTAGAACCACCACCGAATCCTCGGGGAGCTTAGCTTCCCCGATCTGGGCCAATCACAGGACTCGATATATTGAGGATTGTGGTAGACGGAAAAACTCCTAAATACCCTTTTACCCGCCACAATTTATTTCTCCGTGTGGGTTCATACGTGTAATATATATGGGCAATAATGGCAAGCGAACGTGTTTGTCTTTTGCCGACACCGCTTATAGTGGGGAAATGGAGTGGAGTGCGTGTATCTGAGTAAGATTTTGATAAAATGTATACGCTAATAATGTAAATAAGAAGAATTAAGCTATTTAGGCACAATACTTTTTTAATTGTATCATATTTTTATGTAGATCTTCATCTAGGTTTATTCGTATATTCAAGCAGGTTTTGAATATTCTAGTTTTCACCCCAAGACTACTTGTAATACATATCGAATTTTCCTCCTTTTTTTTCTCCTTTTTTAATAATCTTCTACCGGGTTATAATACCTACCTTAGATTGGTAGCACAACTCTCCTATAGTCTTGCAGCCACGAATGCTCGAGCCCTACCTCACTTGTTGAACTAGAAGAAATTATATTCGAATTTTATCCCAGTGGCGTGGAAAACAATAATATTTTCCAACTTACTCTTTAAGAACTTCGGTACCCTTGAACTGCCCGAGAGAAGAAAAAGGAGTTTTATGCCAGTATTTGGGCAGACTAATAATGCACGTAATTAACATCATAATCAATCAAAAGATCTTCTGTCACTATTGGGGAACAGAAAGAAAAAGAGAGAAAGATAGGGATACTCTTTCGGTAAATCGCAAGTTTCTCGCACCATACGCATCTCTACCCGAAATTTAGAGTTAAATAACGCTTGAAGGCTTTCTTTAAGGGTGGTGTCTCTTTTACACAATGATTAGCGCATCAGTCCAGATGAAAGGTCTCAAGGGACAAGATGGATAAGCTGGCGATTGTGATAGAAACGATATTCACAATAATAGTTGACTTGATCGGTACGTTTGTCGTGTTCTGGATGATGGGGAAGCTGTTGTTGTCCAAGATGAAGTGATTATGTCATTGAAAAGGGAGTTGAAGGCACGAGTTACTTTGAAGGCTCAGGGCCCACAGGAGCTTGTTCTTCGATGACATGAAAATGAAGAGTGCTATTTTGCATTATAATTAAGAAACAAAATATTTTGCTGACCAAATCCCTTCCTCTCCACACTCCTGCCTCCCTGATGGGGTCTAAGATATATTATTGATGATGATGCGGGAGCCACACGTAATGGGCTCCCACCTTGATGGGACTTGGTGTTTGCTTTGCAGGCAGCCTGCGCTCTCGGGGTCAATTGTTCTTGGAAAGTACTCCGATTAATAATCGAAGCCCAACTAACCTTTCGATAGACTTGAATCAGAATCAGCTCAGAGTTGCAGAATGTAGCCAATGGTGCTGCGAGTGTTCAAACTATCCTCCGCATCCATCCGTCTGGTATCACTCAACCTGCTACGAACTACTAGGAAGCAGTTACCAGCCCTTTATGGAACCCACTTCTGAAGACCTTCAAGGTTTCTTTGATGCGATTAAGCCTTCGTATATACCTCGATACTCTGCGCATGCGGATACTTCGACCGCTCTAGAAGGCATGTTGAGCTCTTATACGAGCAAACTGATAGACGACACCTTTAAGCAGACATTATTTAAACGCTTACCAGCAGAGATACAGATCATAATTGCAGGCTATATAGGTCCGTGTTGGTACTTGACAGTGCTCGGGGAGACTCGTCGACTGGTTGAGCAACTACGTAATAACCATGAAACCAGCTGGGAACAGCTCAGGTTAAGCGAGGATATTTTCCTTTCCAAGATATATTACCAGGGCAACTACTATATTTCAAAGATTTGCCAAACGAGGTCTAAATCACCGCGAAATTTTGCCCACCTACAGATAAGGGTGCCAGATCGCACTAAAAGGATAATCTTGTCGGTTGATCATGTGGGGGTGCGCGGATTTCAACTGGTGAAATCGGATTCGGGCGCGTCGCTAGACGGGTCGCCATGGTATCAAATTCTCGATATCATAGGTTCTCCTTCGATAGTTATCATTGCCTACGACGTAGGTCTTTATATCTTACTCGGAAGTATGTGCTTCGGCTAAACGAGGATAGAGCCCTTTTGTTAAGAACATTCACTTGCTTCCAAAATGCTTGGCTGATATACCTTGCACATGGAATTCTCCCTGTCGACCAAAATGTTTAACCAGCATACCTCGGACCTGGAGCTCTCCTTTTCTACCAAAATTTCGCCCTTGGAACCTGCTTCGTACCCGTGATGATTGCCGACTACACCTTGTGGACCTTGATGCGGGTGTAAAAGGCCTTATAGTTTGTTGCTTAGGCGACATGGCTGTCGGGTTTCATGGCTTCTTAGGGAATTCCCAAGCCTTCTACAAATTTACTGACATGATGGATCGCCAGGATTCAGATAAAAGGTATATAGTCTGGATGTATTTTCCCTTGAATGCTGACGAGGTGATCAATGCTGCTTGGACTCGGAAATACATCGATTGTGATACACCGGCCTGCCATCCGGTCCTCGTTGTAAGTGTGCCTTGTCGTTTGAAACAAAAATTCTTTCCCAGACTCATCGTAAGGAAAGATCAAAACCACGTTAGGAAGAAGTGCAATCTTTGGACCCTACCCTCCACGAAAGTACAACCAGCTGTATGAGTTTCATCCTTTGATAAAAGACGGCGATGGTTGTGTTTCGGGAATCTTTCACGATGGACTAGACCCCAGTTCCCGAAGCATTTCGGTATGGGGAGTTACCCCTGACTACCAAACCCGCTCTAAAGCCCCGAGTCGGGAGCCGAATTTTCGTCAATACGAGCCTCCCGATATTTCCGTCCGGCACGCATCACCACTAACCGTTTGGTACATGTCAAAAGCCTCCCTTTACGACCTCGTCAAAGTTCGGGTTTGCAGGGATCGCAAACGGCCGCACCAACCATGCTTGGGACTTTTACTTTATTATAAGGATGGACACATGGAATCAGTAGGTCAGATTCGCTGGGACCGAGACATTGAACAGGAAATTCCGGCACCCATATGTATCAGATATGGTGTTATTGATCAGAATCACTATGTCAAAGACATTCAAACTGTGGGTCGTACTCAAGTACTCTGTAATTGGCAGGATTGTTCCGGACCTGGGTATATTATCTGGTGGTTTGGCTATTTAGGCGACGAGATTTCCCTACATAGATTGTAAATATCTCATCCATGATCGTGTCCTCTCCTAGCCAATGAGGGTTACCTCAAATTTTCTTCTCTTGTCAAATTTCAAAAATGAATAATGAATGGGAATGAAAACCTATTTCTACTTCATTTTTTTACCCTCTAGTTAGCAGCTTGGATTGAGCATCGGCTGTTGCTCTCTATTTATCTCCGTTATACCTAAGGCAGGTACCTATGAAAATCATGAATGCCTTGGGAATGAGATCCCCTTCCCCATAATGAAGCTCTTAGGCTTAAGTATAGGTAGGCATGTATAACAAACAACACATTGTCATCATCATCATCATCATCCTCCTCCTCAATTCCATATAAGCCCCGCGCATCCACAATCTCAATTGCATTTGCAACCACCAACCGTGCACCTAGACATAGACCTAGACCATGATCTAGGTATCCCTCAACGGTACATCGTGGAGAGGAGAGGAGAGGAGGAGATTGGAATGAAGTTTTGTGGGGTGTGGCGAATAATGTGGATACATGGAGTACGTAAACATATGCGCAACCTAACCTAGGCAGCTAACTACGAGGAGATTGTATTGTATATCATTGTCAAATATCCTTACTATTTTCTTTTTTTTTGGCCTTCCGGGGCTTCCTATCTGTGTGCTCACTCTTACGTACGCATTATTATTTATCTAGGCGGTTATCTACTAGGTACCCAGAGTAGGTTACCTAGTTAGTATGTATAAGTAAGAAATTAGGTAGGTGGATCTACAGACGGAGTAGTTCCGTTATTGTAAAGTATGAACTAGTCGATGGTTAATTATGAAGAATTAGAATTTATCAGGAATGGAATAGATGATAATCCTAATAGCTAATGGACGAATGTAATGTTGATATTACAACAAATGTATGTAGGTCATGTGTCGCTCACTCCGCATAGAAGATACCTACCTACCTTAGGTACCTACAGCCATAGGCAGAGACAAAAAACAACATGAAAGAAAACAACATCCATCCCCATCCCCATCCCCACACTAAGTTCAGGGTAGGAGAGGTCTAAAGCCCCCCAAGTCTTAACCCTCTTTAGCAACTACGATACTCGTAGCTTGCGACCAAAGCTTTCCAAAATCTTCCCATGTGTATGTCGATAAATCATTCTTGTTACTCAGAAAATCGAACTCCATATGGTTAACCCAATGAGGAATATCGTTCTTCATATTCCAAAGAACCATTAGACTCGACGCGGCAGGAGTATAATTGACGCCCAACCGCCTAGACAGATCGATGGTGTTCCTAAAATCTTGAAGGAAAGCCATCGCAGACGAATACTGGGATCTCCTCATTTCCACCAGCTTGATACATGTAATGCGGGAGTAAATCATGCCCCACCGGTCAAAAACCAGCTTCTCAATTAGCGCCAGTGTCTCATCGGCAAACCCCCAACGCTTAGACGACGTCCGAATCATTTCTTTAACTTCCTTCGTGCATTGTAAGAACATCCAATATGCCACCCGGCGACTTGTATCTTCCCATCTCATATAGTAGGGAGATGACTTTGGCGGACGTGGGACCTTGGCCGATACGATTTGCTTAAGGCGCTTCATGCCGAGATGGCACTCGAGCTCATAGAGCCAGGATTCGAAGTCTGTTATACCGGAAAGTTTGACTTGGAGATCACCTAAAGTATTTACAGATGTAATCTCAGGTACAACGAATCCGTTGCAATGGATCTGGTCGATTGGGTCTTCTTCTTCTTCTGCTTCTTCGTCATCGGCACCTTGACCATCAGTGCGCTTTGTATCCAGATCCCTAGTGTCCCTTGTATTATCGCTTGTCTCATTCGCTCCATCCCCATTCCTTGCATTGTTAGAACTCGCGGTCGTATCTCGTTTCATTTTGTGAGCGTAAGTGTTGGCGTCATGGTTGCCCATGGCGAAGAATCTCTATATGAGAGGTAGGCAGATACTTCATTAACCCGCGCTATAAAGGTAAAGTAGGTAGGTAGATAGGTCCCCAGGTAAACACCTACCATGTAATGATTAATAAATTCAACCAATACTTGTTGTTGTATTGGCTCATAAAACACAGCGTGGCTGCTACCTAATCACGACAGGCAAAATGATGGAAGAGAGGACTATTAGCATTTGAAGGTATGTATCCCATTAGGAATGAAATGGAGCTTAGATTTTGATTTTGGTCGTATTTCTATCAGCAGGAAATAGCTAATCTAGTACTATTAATGCAAGTGTATGGACTATGTGTTGCTAGCGAGGTGAATTGTAATACCTATAGTACTACTTAATGGCCTCAGGCTAACTACCGCACTCAATGTACTCGATGTGCATTGTAGTGGCTGTGTCACTACCCTAATTTCGAAAAAAATAAAAATAAAAATAAACAAGAAACGGGTGTGGATTTGTCGAGCTCACCCACAGTAGCTACTATGCCATGTAGTATCTAGATTAAATGTGGTGTAATTTGATCGCGAGATACTATTAATTATTATCAATACACTAAGGGTAGATCATTAGAGGAAATTTTATGATTTGAATAAATGTTCAAAATTGGAAAATATTAGTTTCATTTTTTGACTATTCATATCGATTCTAAAGGGAAAAAAAAAATGTTTAAGTCAGAAAACAACAGTACCAACACAGTATATATTTATCCATATATTCCAAAATCATGTGCTTAACCAGGGAAAAACGCCGAGTCTTAAAGAATCTCAAGTAGCTAGGGTACGTGTACTTGTATGTATGTACCTTCTTATGTGGTAGCGTCTTTCGAGTTTATTCTAGGCGACGCCATTTCTTTCCACAAGCATGAAGCATAATCGTAAGTAAAAAGCTAAAGACAAACATGAGGGCACTCGCAATGCCCGAACTTGCAGCAACTCCGACATTCTCAAACATAGAGGTGAACCTAGTATCTGTTATTAGCAAAATAATCGCAAAGATGAAATCATGAACAAGAAAGGTGGAGTGGAGGAAGTGTTATACCAAAATAGCCCGATAAACCCCCACGTCTAGCGAACAAATGTGATGAACACGCCCACACTCCCAGCATCCTGCGGATAGGAATCGACAGCATACGTAACCATCACTGTAGTGACAAGCTGGTTACCAAACGCTGCAATCCCCGTTCCCACAATTGGGGTAACCGACCAGCGGCCAGCGGGGGAACTTTCAGTGCAAACTAAGAAGACAATAACGCCAATGATAGTCATGAGGACACCAGGGTAGCTAAGCCAGAGACGGTACTCCGGTTCAGGTCTCGTATGGATACGGCGTGCACGACGCAGCATCCAGAAATCAGACAGAGAACCACCGATTTGCTCCCCCAGAATGGTACCAATAATAACCCCAAGGAATTGAAGGCCTAGCTGCTCCACATTGAGGGCAAACTTTTCCTGGAGGAGCTGGGGCACTTCCACTGTGATTAAAACACTACCAAACAAGAAAACCATTGCGTAAGCGAACGCAGGAATCATGACGGTAGGCTTAAGAGCGAGAGTTAGGGGATGGTAGAACTCTTCGATGGACAACGGTGTTGGATCAATGCGACGGAAGGAAAAGTACTGTGCTAGGGCACCGGAGGATGACTGTTTGTCAATATTTCCGGCTAAGTAGCGAGTCTCGGCTCCAAAGAGTAGATACAAAATAAATTGTCCGCCGTTGATAATCGCGAGAAGCCAGAAGATCCAGCGATACCCGGCGTGTTGTGCGACGAAGCCAAAAATTAAAGGACCTGTAATTGAGGAAGTGGTGGGGAATTAGAGAATGAGACAGACAGATAACAATATTTCGAGTACTGTGAGGTGATGGACAGGGAGACTGACCAACTGGAACTCCCAGAGTGACCATCAGAGTCCAGATTCCCATGTATCGGCCGCGTTCCTTTTTGAAGAAGGTTTCTGTAACAACTGCACTTCCAATAGCCGCAGCGGGCGAGATAAAGAACGCTGTGAGAGCTCTGCACGCTGCCATGGATGCGTAATCTGGGCTCTTGGCGCAACCGACATTGCAGACCAAGCTCAGGGCTGTGGATAGCAGGAAGATCGGGCGACGTCCGTAACGGTTGGACAATGGCTTCCAGAATAAAGGTGCTCCTCCAAGAACAGCAATTTGAAGTGATGTAAGATAACTTGCTCTTTGCATAGAGACCCCAAACTCAACGGAGATAGGCTCATATGCAGGAATAATTGAAGCTGTAAAAGTCGACATGCAGGCGTGGAAGGCAACAAGAATAAGATTCATGGTTTTCTATAGCATTAGAGATAAAAGGTTAGAGATTTGATTAAGAGTCTCCTGGTTTTTTTTTTTTTTTTTTTTTTCTATATATAAAGTACCTTCCAGGCAGGCCAGTTATATGGATCTGCATTAGACGCGCTGGGCATGGGGTCTAGATCCAGTGTCCCATGACGTTGCAATAAATATTCCCGATGTGCTGGAGATAGGCAGGCAGCAGCATGATAGCCAGGGTGGTATCCTTCGTCCGCATTTTCAAGGCATTCACTACCCTGTTTCTCTAAACTTGGATCACTCGTACTGGTTGGAGGTGACTTTGGTGGTGCCGAGCAGGCCAATTCAAAGGATGTCATGGTATTGGTGAAATGCTAACTCTGTAGATAGATAAATGGCAGGTAGAAGAACGAATTAGTTTGATTCCCTCTCTACCCCATACCGAAAGAGGGAGAAGAGAAAACAAAAGGGAGGGATGAAGGGACCTCAAGATGCATCTTATAAGTTCTAGAGGCTAGGCTAAGCGAATCAGCCATAATTCTTCAAGAGTCCCAATCCAACCCATTAAAGAACGGTTACGCAATTCACTTTGATTAACTACCAGAATTATCTAATGTTAGACAAGACCTAGGGCGTTGGATGGATGGATTTCAGTGGAGTCTTGGGAAGAAAAACTGGTAGAATCGTGGAGAGGCGTGGGGATATGTGTGGCCCCTCCCCACATACGCATGCCCGCAGCAGCATAATTATTGACCAGATATCTATCTATCATTCCTCTGGGATGCGATCTTTTTCTTTCAGGAGACCCCCAACCCCTAGTACTAGTGGTAAAAACATTCGGTATGGGCGGATCCTATGTGGGAGGAATGAGATTCCTTATCAATAAATGAATCTAGGCTATATGTTCGTTTGCAGCTTCGATCAGAGTCCTTGCAAAATTGTCTGCTTAAACCCTTGTCATTGAAGAATCAATCCCAGTGAGACACAGAGCGGAAACCTGAATGAGGAATTTTTTTTTTTTTTTTTTTTTTAGTGGAAATAACAGCGGCTCGTTCAAGGTCATCAAATTGTGCTAAGCTTTAGATGCCAAGTTGCCATAAAAGCTTATGGGAGTGAAGGAGTAAGGAGATTTCCACGCTACGTATGTTAGTTAAAATGTCTGCAACTAAAATACGACTTAAAAATAGAAAAAGATGCTAGGTTAAAGAGGAATTAGTTCATAGAAGTTAGACAAACCTTAGTTTGTCGATCCTGGTCTTTTTTTCTAAGTACTAGTAGGATCAAGTAGACGCTATAATCTAAGCCCTGAAACTATAACCCGTTGCCTGTCTCGGTAAAATACCATGGTGGCAATATTATTGTGGTTGGAAATTTTGGTTTAATTACTGTTTCTTAATGGTATCTATCTCGGCTTCCTTTTTACCCTTTTAGCCATGGCAGTTGCTTATCGCTTATAAGGCCGAGGTTCACCAATTGATTCGGGTATTAAACAAACACTAAAGTCCTTTTTTGAGCAAATTCATCGGAAGGTCTAGTAGTAATGGGAGAATCAAAAAGTAAGTATATTATTCTCTATTTCGCAATTGGTGGCAGAGAGCATACCAACATACCTGCCTCCTCACAAGTACCAACTACCTAGATATCCAATCCCTGCACCATTAAATCTTAGAGAGTACTTCCATCGCCTCCTTAGTCTCCTGTTTTGCTGCCTTCACTAACCCGCTGATTGCCTTGAATTGCTGATGGCCCGCATCACCGAGAATTTCAAACAAGATACTCTCACTCGTTGTCACGATTGCCCCCGCATCGCGCAGTCTAGCCAATGCAACACCCCTCTCCTCCGGATTAATGCTACTAACTCCATCGACAAGGAGATACACCCGGTGTCCACGCTCTAATAAATCTAGCGTCGTTTGGGTAACACATATGTGTGTCTCAATACCAACAATGATGGCGTCGAGAGGTGTTTCTTTCGACGGGAGCAATGCATCAATCTCCGGAGTGATCATAGAAAAAAGAGTTTTGTCTACGTTGGCGCGGATATTGGGCCCCGTAAGGTGTTGTTGCAGGTCTGGAACTGTGTCACCGAGTCGGGCCCGGTTTTGAGTGGTGATATAGATCGGGAGTTGGAGAGAGTTGGAGGCTTGGAGGAGCTTGTTTGTTGTTGAGATGCTAAAATTTAAAGAAAATTAAGACAGGAACAGGCGTTTTTCGTAGTTAGAACTGGGTTTGTGTTATATGCTGGAAAGTGACTTGCTCCTTACATTTTGGGGAATTCATAAATAACTGAGCTGAATTTCTCTTGAAGGTCACAAATACTGCAAGCTCGAATGTTAGAGTACGTCCCAA
This sequence comes from Aspergillus sparsus, assembly GCA_027569235.1. NCBI lineage: Eukaryota > Fungi > Ascomycota > Eurotiomycetes > Eurotiales > Aspergillaceae > Aspergillus > Aspergillus sparsus. Next base: position 55,487 of record JAPDES010000064.1, read on the forward strand.
TTAAGCGATCCTACATAAGAGATGTGAGGAAATACGTACAAGACCGCTGGGTTGCCTATATATATGTATGTATTTGGTTAGCATGATGTACTCAAGTACGAGTAAGTCCTGGTTTGATGGAGCACTTAGATCGAGGCTTTGGGGGCGAACGTACGGATGCGACAGGCTCTAGAAATTGCAGCCATTGTATATGCTCCTAATCGGGAATTATCAAGGGTAGAGTGACCTATTTCTAGTTTTAAGAGGAATAGGAAAGTATGTACAATAGTTCGTAAAAAGGGGGAGTGTTGTTGGGTAAGTTGCGTTGATTCATCTTGAGGGGGGGATTTGGCGGGGAACAGATCGGACTCGGCCGAACATTATTAAGACTAACTCACAAGTGCGGGGAAATTTGGAGTTTATTCACCCGATTGTTCAGGCATAAATAATTTTTTAAGTAGAGGCAAAGGACCTAACTATAATCATATAATAGAAGAAATTATTAGATAACCAGTAATTCAGTACATAATATATCTAAAATTGAGAGTCCTATGTACGCGACCAAAGATGCGTACTCCCAAGACATAGAATATCTATAGAGCACGCAGTGTGATCGAAATGGCGCAGTAGTAATGTACTAAGCAAGGCGGATGGGGAACACATATTCCAGCACAGATACAACCTCATTGTTCCTAGCTAGGAAAAGGCTGCTCATAGCCTCGCACCTGGAGGTACTTGTGGGTATTTCCTTGCATTCAGGATTATGATGTCTCCCGCGTACCATGGTAGCTTAAAGCTAGCAATGTCAACTCTTTTAAGACATGATAAGTCCGTCCGGAATCAATCTAAATGGTTATTTGGAGCTTTTTTATTTTATGTTGTGCTACTTTAATGGTACTTTTTATTTTGTATAGAAGCTACTGGTTTATCCAACATGTTTACCTATCTAAGTGGCTAACTCGGACAACGCGTGTGAATAGCAGCGTCAGGAGGGGAACTTGTGTCACATTCCAGCTTGTAGGGGGGTTTAGTTCTGCTTATACCCGAGATCCGTGTTGACCTACTGTGTAACTCGTGATGGCAATCCAGAGTGTTGCTTCCTCAAAAAGCTAGGGCAATGGTGCATGGAGAATGTGGACTCAATGGATTAGCAATTTGTAACTCACAAGTCGCAATGCTGATGATAAAAATTAAGGGCTAATTTTGTGTGTAACAATTATGGTATGCAAAAAGGAAAAAGAAAAGAAAAAAAGGCAAAACTAATAAGCGTATAGAGTACTGGGTATGATGAAGCTTATGCAGCAAGAGCGATACAGGTATCAGGTAGTTCTATACAGAATGATTGATTGTTGATTACTATTTAGTGTAGCTGGGTTTCCTGAGGCATTCAAATTCGGAAAAATAAGCTCGGAGGCGGAACTCGGCTGCCTTGCTGAGTCAGTTTGATGGGCCCAATTTTTTTTTCTTTTTTTTTTTTCTCATTTGCCCTCTTAGTCACAGCTTGGCAAAACGGACTGTCCTTTTTCTGTTTGGCACCATCGTTCATCTCTTTCTCTTTCTTTCCTTTTCCATTACTCCCACTCAACTCTTCTCACATCCCACTTCATCCCAACATTATCAGCTTTTGACGCTGTTTCATTTTGATTAACACTCCTAGAGCTGTTAGATCTTGTCTTCAGGTTTTTCAGCTTATAATCTCTTCTGGTTGGTCTTCCCCAGCATCACTTCCTCACTAAGTCTCAAGCTCTAACCCTGGGCTTTTTGTCTAGAAGAACCACCCGTTGGTTTCTCTCTCCTCCTGCCAGAGAAAGCCACAGATATAACAACAATCGAGAAGCTGTCTATGTATTCGTCCTCCGTCAGAGATTTCGAACACCACCTGCCGCTCAAGCTGCAAACGTTTCGCTCCATACCGAAACCTTGTAGTTTTTATTCGAAGTCCTGTGGCTGAAACCCTTGGGCTTCCATACTCGCTGTGCTAGTCATTTCCAACAAAACCGCCATCATTCCACCATCAACCAGGAAACTCCAGACGCATGTCTTGTTTCTTAAAGATATCTTTCGTCCAGAATCCCTCCCGCTTCTTGTTTAGTCAATTCCGTCTATAATTTTTTTTTTCTAAAAAAAAAAAAGCATCATCCACCGTCACAATGGCTCCTAAGGCTATCAACATCCGTCGGGATATCACCGATCCGTTCTATCGTTACAAGATGGAGCCCTTGTACTCCAAGATTGAAGGCAAGGGTAACGGCATCAAGACTGTCGTCGTCAACTTGAACTCAGTTGCCCAGTCCCTCAGTCGTCCTCCAGCTTACATCATCAAGTACTTTGGATTTGAACTCGGTGCCCAAGCCAATGCCAAGCCCACTGATGACCGCTGGATCATCAACGGTGCCCATGATGCTGCCAAGTTGCAAGACTACCTTGACGGATTCATTGCAAAGTTCGTTCTTTGCAAGAAGTGCAAGAACCCGGAAACCGATGTCACCATTGGAGGAGATAAAATTGTCCTCGACTGCAAGGCCTGTGGACAACGCTCAGATGTTGACCCTCGTCTCAAGCTGAGCACCTTCATCACCCGAAACAGCACCTCCACAAAGGGTGGGAAAAAGGACAAATCTTCCAAGAAAAGCCGACGCGATCGCAACAAAGAGAAAGATGCAGCGAATGGCGACAATAATGGCAGCCCAGGAGACAGTAACTCCGACAATGGCGATGACGAGAACGGCGATATGGCTAATGAAGCACATAGTGATGATGAGCTCACCCGTCGTATTAAGTCTGAGGCACAGACTATCGAGGCTGAGGATGAAATTGACGACGACCAGTGGGCGGTCGATGTTTCCGAAGAGGCCGTCCGGGCCCGTGCTCAAGAGCTTCCTGATGATCTAAAACGTTCTCTTGCTCTTGAAGACGGCGATGATGAGGGTGCAGACGGACCTTCTTCTTACGAGCAGCTTGGCAGCTGGATTCTTAGCACAGCTTCTGAGAAGGGCGGTGTTGGAAACCTCGACAATGTGGATATCTACATGAAGGCTAAGGAATTTGGTATTGAATCTAAGCACAAGACCCTGGCGGTGCTTGCCCAGAGCGTCTTTGATGATAAGATTGCCAAACAGATTGAGACCCGTGCTCCTATGCTCAAAAAGATGATTACCTCTGAGCGTCACGAAAAGGCCTTCCTCGGCGGTACCGAGCGTTTTGTTGGCAAGGATCGCCCTGAACTTGTTGCCCAAATTCCAGCTATCCTCCTTGGATACTACCAAACTGACCTTATTTCTGAGGAAACTCTCAAGGCTTGGTGCTCGAAGGCCAGCAAGAAGTATGTTGATATCCAAACTAGCAAGAAGGTTCGTAAGGCTGCTGAGCCTTTCCTCCAGTGGCTTGAAAATGCCGAGAGTGAGGATGAGAGTGAAGAAGACGATGAGTAAATTCAAAGCTCAACGTTCGCTGGCAAACAACCTACTCTCTCCACAACTATTTCGGGTCTTTGTTATTGTTTCTGTTCTGCTCCTACTGATTGTCTCTCCTTGTTATCCTCAAGAGCCAAAATCTTTCTTCTGCTGAATTTGTTTCAAAATAAATAAAAGTAAAAAAAAAAGTTGATCCTATTAGTAGCAGTTACTAATTCAATTTTTCTGCTTTGAATCTGGTGTCATTTCTCGTTGTAAATGTCATTCATATATACATGACAGTATGATTCTTTTAGGAACATAAATGGTTGCTATTCAAGTCAAATCGCCATACAAAGTCTACTCTAAAATACCACCTCGGCGAATTTCAGTCGTCCACCGACAAAAGAACGTGATGCTAAAGACTTAAAGTGGAAGTCATCCACGTTTGGTTCATAATAAATCTTTTCCTTTTCCACGACGTTAAATATCTGTTTTTTCTGCTGGTAGAAGATGAACCAGGTCAAGTCAGGGTTCCAAGTCTCCATTGCTTGGATCGTGGCCTCAATTGATTCGACTTCCGACGAGATCGAAAATGGATCTCGATGCTTTTCTTCGTCACTATATCCCACAAGACAAGGCCGAGAGAAATAGTACATTGGCCCAGCATACCGAGCTATCCATTCTCCGAGCATTTCACATATCCTGTCGCCTATCGACAAGGGAAGGCGAACATGCGTGAGAAGGGTTAAAAATAAGGAGGCAAATGCTCTCCAGAGATTGTGGTGTGGAGTAAAAGCACGAGATCCAGATGCAGAGCCAGGTTTCATGATGGAAAGGGATTGAACGAATTCAAGGGATAATGCTCTACTAGAATCATTATTGAATATTTCCTTGCGTTCTTGTTGAGATCGCCGTCCAATGACCTTGTCTGCATCTTCACGCACTCGCTCCCATGCACGACCGTAAAGGCGCTCCCAGCGGGGAAATTCACTTTCAACTCGTGAAGCCATGAAGTCACCAGCATTTTGAAATATGATCTCTAGGACTTTGCAGGCGGTTGTAGTCACAAAAGTCTCTTCCTGGAAGTCAATATCAGAGGCCGCTTCTTTTGACCGATCATTAATAGTGTTGAACATTTCTTTCCCGATAAGTGTGGTTGAAGCTGATGGTCCCCCAAGCGAAGAAGGGAAACTGATTCTTGCGGCTATAGATGGCCAAAGATCATTAATGAGAGGTAAAAAACTGTTCTCATTCGCGCCAAGAGCAGGAAAAACATCAACGAGAATACAGAGTAATGACCGGCGAAGGTGCGGCGAAGGTGAGGAAAGATGAGGTGGTATGGATTTGACGATGTGTATAAGAATTGAATGGGGTCTACTCAGGGATTTTTCATCCTCGGGCTCATTGGGAGCAGGTAAAGGTTCATCTGACTCCTCTCCGTTCAATAGATCTTGAAGAGTATCCTCCGAGACCTCAGTATCCTTCACTTTCTTGTCTGAATCTTCCGACCAAGGCCGCTTTGGGTGTGAAACAATTTCGTCCAAATCATCTGCAGAATATTTGGTACGTTTTAATTTTTGGTTTGCAAAATCTTCAGCAAGGTTTGATATCTGCAATCTCCGGTATTTCCTCTTGAAATGATCAATAGGTTTACCATCCTTGGCAGGCTCAATTTTAAGGAAGGAGGGTTTTTTCGTGCTTTCTTCCACAATGGCAGCCAAGGTCTTAAACATCATTTCAACAAGTTTTGGGTATCCATGGTAAAGATCCAAGATTCCAAAAATAGAATCAACAAGGTCATCTAGGTAAGGCACTAGACGGGCACCACATAGTTTCACCATCATCAACAGCACCTGGGGTGGGTATGGAGACACGTCAAAAGTGTTTAGCTTTAATCCCACGGAGTTCACCAAATAGTCAACATTCTCGATAATCATGGAGCTTGTATCACGATAATTGCAGGCTTTTGTAAGAATATTGAGACATATCATTGCATGTTTTCGAAGGCTAGAATTGTTAGATGCTAATAACTGCAGAACAGGATATAGAGCTTCCATCAATTCTGGTCGAAAACCTTCCTTGAGCTGGTCAGCTTGGAGGGCAACCACTTCTAATGCAAGGGCCAAGACCCTCCAGTCTCTAGACCCGTCTGATAGCGGCTCGTCTAGGATAGGGAGCGATATATAGTATAACTCTTCAATCATGTTGGCTTTTGTAGAGTATGAGCTCGAAGGTTCAAGAAAATCCAATGCGATAAATTCATCAAAGGTGTTCGTAATCTGTGAGCTGCTTTTGAGGAAATTTGTCGCCAACCAAAGAGGTGCAATTATCGAGATACCCTGCTCCTGGTGAACACGATTTATGATCATGCGCGTAATATCACTACCGGACTCGGATAGGTTAAGCCTTGTGATCATGGCCTGAAGATCTTTAAGTGTCCGCTGCTCACTTCTATGATCCAGAAGCACAGGGGAAAAAGACACAGAGTTGCCTCCAGGGTGTAACACATCCAGAGCTTGATCATCTAGAGAACTAGAATTCAAGGGTTGGAGGGCATTGCTTGTATGGTTGACTATAGCTGAAACACTATCACATAGTCCAGACGTCAGGTTCCTAGTAAGTATGTCCGAGCCAGCCTGAATCTCAGAAAGCACTTGGAATGCAGTAGATATTTGCTTAAGGGCCCATTGCTTTTTTGTTTCGTCGTTGCTTTGCATAGTTCTTGTAAATGCTGTGAGCCAGGAATGTACACAATTTTTGAGAGAGTCTGAGACAATTGGATATGTAGTTGCGAGATGTTTCAGGGATATGTATGCGCCATTTGGCATCTGTGACTCGTCCACATCGGATAAAACGACAACGGTTTCAATCAATATAGGTATCGAATCTTGGAGGGTGTTACGGCAATCTTCTACAACCATTAAACATAACTTTAAAAGTTCATCTTGTACCTCCTGCCGCTCATGCCGTCTCAACTGAACGACATTTGTAAGTGCAATTTTTATTTGGGTTGTTGTCGCCTGGAGCCAGGATCCGTCGAGGACTAGCCTCTCATCAGCGTTTTGAGGCTGAGAAGCCTTCTCGGGTAAATCAGTATTGACCAGATCATTCAGTACCGTTTTCAATATTTCATCAAGTATACTTAAGCAGATGCATATCAGCTTGTATGATCGTCGTATTTGAGTCGTTGGCTTCAACACTTTTGTCAGAGCGGACACGGTTCGCGGCATAATGCTCGCAAGCACAACGCGATCGGCTATGCGGTGATAGAGGGCTTGGAGAGCTCTTGCAGCTGATATGCAAAATTCATCTACATTACCATCGGTAATACTCTCGAGCAAAACATAAACTGTTTGGTCAACAACTGTTGCTGTGCCAATCTCATGGTAGATTGTGCTTTCCGCCACGGAACCCTTTAGAACATTGAATATGACTGAAAGACAATTAAAACCGGCGATTTTAAGCTCGGCAGCCGATATATGTGTTGTTCGATTTCCTCCTTTGCTTGGAGCACCGCCTACGATCAACGTCAAAAGAATTATGAGCTGTTTGCCCATTTGAGGCGATAGGTTTGCCCTCCATCCTTCTGCAACCAGAATCTGCAAGCAGTTCACAGCCAATTCCAATATGTTCGCGGGAGTCCTCTTAGCTTCGTTAAAGACGTGGGCCAGTGGGAAAAAGGCATATTCGGCAAGCTTCGCATCTAGCGCATCCTTACTAGCCAGTTCGTTGAGAACAGTGTGGACGGAGCGTAACACTCTCAAGACATCGTTAGGACTTGCTTGGTGTCCACGATACTTTAGTCCAATGGAGCTTAGTTCGACGCACGGTTCTCTCAACTACATATCTAGTTAGCGATATCAGTCAGAGCTTCCTAAGTGATGCAGGAATACCTTTCTGAAAGCGTCTTGCCGTGAGATCTCCATGAGGCTAAATTAAAGCACGTCAGTTTGAAATACTGAGCAGTGATGAGCTCCTTATCCATCAGAGCTATACACCTAGCATTGAACAAGGTTTATCCTACAATTCTCGAAATGAAAATAAGACTTAAGGAGCCCCAAATTCGAGTATGCAAGCTTGATAGAAATGGCAATTAAGAATCGTCTCGCCGACATCTGTAATGATTGTCCGAATCTTTCCGCCTTTACCCACATTTTCTGCCTATATTAAAGGGCGGTGTGTCGCCTGGAACTATTTGACAGCAGTCATACTAGTATTATCGAAGAAGTTCCACGATCTTTTTAGGGCTAAATGAAACTTAATAATATTGCAGTATTGACAATAATATAACTATATAAATGGACCGGGAGAAATTTTTATCTTCTAACAACAATCTGATTTGAATTCCCTATTTTTACTCCAGTAGATATAGGAGCACGTGATTTAATTTGGCTTCGCGTCACGTCGCGTTCCAGCATTGGCGGCCTTGTAGCCTTGTGCCTAATGCAGGCAGTCAGGCAGGCGCAGACTTATTCTTGACCTGGCTCCATTCCCATCACGTCACGTCTCATGAATTTATTCATGGGATTGCTATTCTGGAGAGCTAATTTAAAATAAAACTGTCTATATTAAGGGATACGGGCACATCCTCCAACGTCTATGCGCTCTCGACATCTTTCCGCGATTATTGCGCCTCTGCTACATCGCCAGGGAACGTTGCCCCCAACATCAGACCATAACTTCATTTATTCCTCTTCCATTGCCCTCTATTCCTACGCTATTTGTGCTCGTAAGCATCATAGTTTATCTTTTCACCAGAAGCTTAGAAACTGTCCGCTGAAGCCAAACCGTCCATTGAGACTGAGTGTCCGGTCTATTTCTTCGTCTTCTCTGAAAATGACAGACCCGAAGCAGGGAAAGCAAGCAACTCTGGGGTACGTTCGTGATTCTCAATTAACTCTCGGGTGCGTCTTGAATGATTGCTGCCTGAGCTCATCCATCTCCCAATCAATACAGTCGTGCTATCTCGCGAGCTAACTTGCTACTTATAGGAGGTTTTTTGGATCCAATTCCGATGCGCCAAAGAAGCAAACGACGCTCTCCTTTGGGAACAAAAGAGACAAGCCTACTAATTCCACTAAAACGACAAGCGAACCACCCTCCACGAACAAAGCCACGGTCAATGACACCAATAATGATGTTAGTATGTCCGAGGCTCCAGCGCCGGAATCGAATGTCACCGGTAATAAGAACGAAAGTCCGAATCAAAAGACGCTAAAAAGGGAACAAAGTGATGAATCTAGTGATAGCGATGGAGGTGACATTCAACCGGTGAATAAAAGACGGCGAAAAGCCTCGCGTGATACTGAAGCTACCCCTGTCGCAACAAAGAAATCGCCCAAGAGCCCAAGAAATAGCAAAGCAGCCGCGAAGGAACCTTCCCCGCCGGTCAGCAAAGTAGACCAAAAACTGGAAGACTCGACATCGGAAAATGAAGACGAGGTGCTTTCCGCTAGTGAGGAGGAAGCGGAAAGAAAACCAGAGCTGAAAAAAAAAGAGATTGAAAAAGTACAGGCCACCTTGAAAGGGAGCGGGAAGGACCCATACCCTGACTGGAAAGCTGGTGATCCAGTTCCCTACGCAGCTCTTTGTACAACTTTCTCACTCATTGAAATGACTACAAAACGGCTCGCAATTTTAGCGCATTGTTCACTATTCCTCAGACAAGTCCTTCGTTTGACTCCGCAAGATCTTCTTCCAACAGTTCAACTTATGATCAACAAGCTTGCTGCAGATTATGCAGGTATCGAATTAGGAATTGGCGAGTCCTTGATCATGAAGGCTATTGGTGAAAGTACAGGTCGAAGCTTGGCAGTGATTAAGACAGATCAACACGAAATCGGAGATCTAGGTTTAGTCGCTGCCAAAAGTCGCGGAAACCAGCCGACAATGTTTAAGCCAAAGCCATTAACAGTCCGGGGAGTTCACGAAGGGCTGCTTGCTATAGCAAAGGTTCAGGGTCATGGCTCCCAAGACAAGAAAATTTCTGGCATTAAAAAGCTCCTTTCTGCTGCTGATGCGGCAACAACAGGGAAAGGAAACAAAGGTATCGATATTACCAAGAATAAGGGCGGCCCAAGCGAAGCGAAATATATTGTCCGATTTTTAGAAGGAAAACTGCGATTAGGACTAGCGGAGAAGACGGTGCTTGTTGCGCTTGCGCAAGCAGTCGTAGCACATGAAGCTTCCGTAAAGGGCGAAAAAGCACCCTCTGCTGAAAAGCTAGCTGAGGGAGAGGCAATTTTGAAGACCGTCTACAGCGAACTACCTGCTTATGAAGTCATCATCCCAGCCATTCTCGAGAATGGCCTGCCCAACTTGCGCGAACATTGCAAGCTACAACCGGGTATCCCTATCAAACCTATGCTTGCTAAGCCAACAAAGTCCATCACTGAAGTTCTTGATCGATTTGAAGGAAAAGATTTTACGTGCGAGTATAAATATGACGGAGAAAGAGCTCAGATTCACTTCGTTGCGCCAGACTCTACCGAACAATATCCAGGAGCTGCAGCCACTCTACAAAAGGACATTGTGGGACTTTCTGCCATCTTCTCTCGCAACTCAGAAGACTTATCAAAGAAGTACCCCGATGTTCTAGCCAAGCTCAACACCTGGATCAAAGACGGTGTGAAAAGCTTCGTACTGGACTGCGAAACTGTGGCCTGGGATACGGTCAATAAAAAGGTGCTGCCATTCCAGCAGCTTATGACTCGCAAAAGAAAGGATGTCAAAGCAGAGGACATCAAGGTCAAAGTCTGCGTGTTTGCTTTCGACATTCTTTTCCTAAATGGGGAGGTAATTTTTACTCCCTCAACCCAATTCAGTACCCAATATGCTAACCATAGCCGTTTTTGACTATAGCCTACCGTTAAAAAGAGTTTACGAGAGCGCCGCGAACTCCTCCATAAGACGTTCCAAGTCACTGAGGGAGAATTCCAATTCGCTCAATTTGGAAACACCAATGTTGTAGACGAAATCCAGAATTTACTCGATGAAAGCGTCAAAGCATCCTGCGAAGGACTCATGGTCAAGATGCTTGACACGGAAGAGAGCGGTTACGAACCAAGCAAACGTAGTCGAAACTGGCTCAAGGTACGTCACATTCTCCCTCTCTCATTCCATGCATGAACTATAAGCTAACCACAAAGTCCAAAACAGGTTAAAAAGGACTACCTTAGTGGCATCGGCGATTCCCTCGATCTTGTAGTCCTAGGAGCCTATCATGGCCGTGGCAAACGTACGTCCGTCTACGGTGCCTTCCTCCTCGCTGCATACAACTCCAACACCCAAACATATGAAACTATCTGCAACATCGGTACTGGGTTCTCCGAGGCTGTTCTCGAAGACCTCTATAAAGAGCTCTCCCCACTCACTATCGACCGCCCAAAACCTTTCTACTCTCATTCAACCGTTCCCAAAGACCAACCCGACGTCTGGTTCGAGCCCCGCCTCGTCTGGGAAGTGAAAACCGCTGATCTAACGCTCAGTCCGCGCTACCAAGCTGCTGCGGACGAATTCGTTGGAACTACCGGCGGTAGCAAGGGCGTCTCCCTTCGATTCCCACGATTTATTAAATCAAGAGAGGATAAGAAACCCGAGCAGGCAACTACAACCAAGGCGGTCGCAGAAATGTACCGCAAACAGGAAGCCGTTTCGAAAGAGGGATCTGGCAAGGCAGCTGTAGATGATGATTTTGAGTATTAATCAAATTGATGAAGGGTTTGACGGCCATTTTCCTTTTCCAATCCAGTCTACAGGCACTCGTACTTAGGTACCTGGTACCTAGGCATCATTCATCATCTACCTAGGTAGTCAACCCTCACTACCTACCTATCTACCTTCCTACTAATGATATCTCTATCCCATGTCTCTCCCTCACTCTTCATACATGTATGTGTGTGTATAGCCTCTCCTCTTCTTTATCCTTGCTAGTTAAATTATTATACTCCATTAGTACTGTACATCAATGATATACTTGTTAGTTGGCCATCCCCCTTTATTTATCTTTTTACATATATAATGGATGTACTGTACTGTATGTACATACTGTGTATTCCGTGACTATTTAGCGGAAAGTGTATTGAAATTAAATGAAATCAAAGATATATAGATATATTCCATGTTCACTTTTAACTTCATGAATAGTATTTATTAAGCCAAATTGAGGGTGAAATAAAATACAGTGGAAAAAATGCTATGATGATAATAAAATAAAAAAGGGTTTGGGGGGGAATAAACAAGTATTTGTACAGTTGAACACTTATTAGGTAGATTCAAAACGTTAGCTAGCATAAAAGACCCAGTCTAAGGGACTCATCAATTGCCCCCGCCTACGCTCCCAACTCTCCCAGCTTCCCCCCGACAAGCGAGGCCTTTCCACAATCTATAATTCATCCTTAAGTGCCATTATAGCTCCCCGTAGTTAGAGTCATGCCAAACATTAGGGCGGAAATCCTTCGATAGGAATCCGTTTTGTCGGACGCGGAGTCCAAAATTAGCCATCATGATCGCGACGAGTCCAAGTCCCACAACAGTTGGCCCCCATTTCTCGTAATACACTCGTTTCACGTCTCGTCGTTTTCGGATCTTATCAACACGCCAGATGTACAGCATAAGACTGTACAGAAGGGCGAGGGCGGCAAGTATGGTAAATGCCCATGAACATGCAAATGTGATGTAATCGTCACCAAAGTTTAACAGAGTGGCGGCGATGGTTCCTAACAAAATCGAGAATTCAAGCCAAGACAGGAATGTGCGCTCTGCAGCGAAGTAAACCTTAGGTTCGACGCGGACAGGTACGTGGATGCCTATGACGCCGTTAAAAATATGCTAATAAATTGGGAAAAAGGAATTCAATCTTACGTTTACCCTTGGGGGCATGAAACCTCTTAATAGTTCGCCCACCACTGGCCATAATGGTGATACCATTGCTTGCCGCTTCGGGTATGCTTGTAGGCATGGGCCGCGGAATGAGAGCCTTGAGCACATTAATGGCTCCATCCTTTGCACGGTGAGCGTAGTACTTCGCAAGTTGCTCGTAGTAGTACAGTCCACCAACTCGTCTAGCTTCTTCCAACTCATCCGAGTAGTAGGACTCTTCATCAGAATCATAAAGTGGATAGTCTTCGTCTCCCGGTAGGGGTTGCACGGCAATACGCTCCTCAATATCCAAGGCATTCCCGTCTGTGTCGGCGAATAGTCCGTTCTGGTCTGGATCCGAAGGGGACCGGGAATCAGTACCGCGCATCCTTCGAGATTCATCCGATTCATCTTCATCCGAATCGTCGTCATCTTCTGGAGTTTCATTCGCAGATAATGATGTGCTTGTCAGTGGTCGCTGAATACCAAACCGACGTGTTGCTGGCTTGCGAATGTCAACATCCATTTGAGGCATCCAAAAGGGTAAAAGGTGAATGCGATCCGGGAACAAGGTAGCGGTTCCATGAATGAATTTACTGTACTTGGGGACAGCTTCGACCAAATGGCTAGCAGTGAGATCCCTAATCCACTTCGGCGGCTCCCCACCAGCCTGCGTCTGAAGCTTAACCTCCAAAACGGCGTAAGGGAATCGCTCAACATCTTCCGGAGGCAACTGGGTAAATGGCCAATCGACCCCGATATCCATCCGACGCCAGTTATTCCCTGATTTCGGGCGACCATCAAGGTTATCCTCTCGGGTCATGGTCAGCTCTGTGTCGAGGGATATCCGGACTCGAGCATCTCCCGGGAGCTGGAAGGCAGTTCTGTGGTAAAAGCTTCTTGTGACGGGTTCTAGCCTTCGGGTGATAACCCGATATTGGATCTCTCGTGCCAATTGTTCCAAGTTGTCAATCTCAGACTCGGTCTTCTTTCCCTCTTTTCGCATTTTCTCAAAGATTTTCTCGACAGTAAGCTCGCCAGAGAGATAGGCATTGACGTACTTCTCCTTGATGGAGAACCGTGCCTTGACCGACTTCTCTCCAGTCCAATCCTCACGATGGGTCTTCCTCTCAACGAAAATCCGATCGCTGCTCATCCCACCATACCAACGTAATCGGATAGCTTCAGCTCCCTCTGTTTTTTTCAGACGCCCTTGGTATAGCTCCCATGTCTTTGTGTTATCAAAATAAATAGAAGAAATTGCGGAGTCTTCTTCCTCAAATTCTTTGCTGGGGTTAAAAACGAGTACGGGAAGGTGCTATGCTGATTGTTAGAAGGCAAGGCAATAAGAAAGAATTCGGGGTTTTTTTTGGGGGAGACAAAGATTATACCTTGAGGATAATCAACTTTAATTCTGTGATATTATCGGGATGAACCCAATATTTAGTCGTCTGACGAACGAAGTTTTGTTGAGAGCCACCAGCGGAGGAGTCACCCTTGACAGGGTTTCCCTTGGTTCGCACCAAGTCGTAAAGTTTAGAAAGCTTTACCACGAAGGCATCATAATTATCTTTGAAGAAAGGTTTCGCGTTCAAGCGTGCAGCAAAAACTGGTTTAAGATGCCATCCAGTTTGTTTCTAGAAGGGCGAATATTTAGCACACATATATTAGAAGTCTAACTCCCTAAGTCGATCCATATGGGGAGATTTTAGGTAGGGGTTTCCTACATCATGCTTCTTAATAATCTTCTGGAAGCCTGTATAATTCAATTGGGTGAACTTGGCAAGGTCATGGACATCGGCGATAATATCACTGAGAATCTGTTCGAGTAGGAAGAAATCCTCATCGGTTGGGGGTGGGCGAGAAGTTGTCGTACTGTCTAATTGGGACACAACAGCGCTGACATCCTTTTCGCTAGCTTGGATTCGTCGAACAATTTCCTCGCTCTTAATCTTTTGGAAATTGAATACCTTATCAAGCTCACTTTCTAGCAAGGTCACAAAGTGCTTCTCGTCATCCTCGGTCCACGGTTTCCGGTCCGGCCGTGTATTCTGGGGGGTGGGCTCGGTAACATAGCCAGTTTTGAGAGCCTTTTTCAAATCGCCATAATTGATGTAATACCAATAGTATTCCTTGATCATAGACGATCGAAGGTGCTCTCCGAACCTAGGGAAGGGGGTACTTATCAGCCATACAAACGGACCATCGTACGGGGAGAATTGCGGGGAGGGGAGATTCTACTTCATGATGAATGCTTTTGAGTAGCCTACACCAGCAGCGCTGGGGAGATGCCAATTGATGAAGAAGAAGAGCACAAGGGAATCCGAAGGGGAGGGGGGACGAAAGCAAAGACCTTATGGAACACAGATCAAACGCAAGATTGGCAGAAGGTAGGGTGCATGGTGAACCTGTACAGGAGGGAAGAAAAAAAAAGAACAAGGCAATAAGTTAATTATTATTATTACTCAGGTGTCACAAGGAGAACGGCTTGATAAGGTCAAACACGAGGGTGGGGTTGACAGAGGCTGGAGAGCTTAGCCTGTGTCCTTGGTGGCGAGCTCCAGGTGAGGTTCTTCCACTCGACAAATAACGGACTGGAGAGGCGAGATCAGACATGGGTAGGTCGACACTAGCTACCTAACGCTAGTCCATTTCGGGCCAGCACGTGCGGACTCGGTGGTGGTCCAGAGGCTATTGGCATTTTGTTTTGCTTCTTCCGGTAATTAATTCTACATGTAGCTCACTAGAATGACAAAACAAAACACAATTACAGTGCTAGAAAACTACCTACAGTAGGTAGTGTAAACTTCCTCCATTGAACCTTAACTCAGTGCCCACGTATTAAAAGTCAACGGAAAGTCCTCCGGAGTAAATGACTTCAGATAGAGAAAGACCTCAATCTCAATCCTGAAGCGGACCTCCATCAAATGTGCGACGGGCTAGTCCGTTGAGAGCTCCACTCACCCTTTTGGAGCTTATCTTATTCCGGTACATATTTTCTCAAGCGTGAGCAATTTTCAGCCACTCGTTTCAGCAGGTGCGCAATGGATGGATTTCTACCATGCCATATTTGGTTTGGCGTTCAATTCCTCACTTGAAGAGAAAAGAAAAAAGAAAAGAGAAAAAGAAAAATTCTCAGTTGCCATCACGTGGAGGATAGCGAATCCATCCCACTACACGACCACCTTCCCCACTACAACATTCGATATGCTCCTGATCTTGACATAATCTATTGAGCCTCTTGAGCTGCCTATCTTTATAACTCTTGACTATATACCTATAACCCTAATGTGCATAGTTTTTTTTTAAAGAAAAAAATCTGATACTGGTGTTTATATCTAGTTACACTTTTGCCTATAATGCAGTTCTGCCAATTACCACAGGAACTACTACTTCTCATAGCAGATAGTCTGGACTACCAAGACCTTAATGCACTCTGCCAGACCAATCACTATTTTTATACAAGTCTAAATTACTATCTATATATGCAGAATGTGCAACACTGCCAGAGTGATGTATTGCAGTGGGCAGCTCTCTATGGACGTGTGGATACTATGCATATTGCACTTAGGAATGGTGCAAATATCCACACCACAGCATCCCTTAAGGGGCGCATAATTCCTGATCAAGTTGCCTTAAAGTGCAGCCGTTCTTTACTTTTACAGCTCTGCGGTTGTTTAAGTCACCAGCCAGTGAACAAACCCCTGCAGCTGGGACGCAACCTAGCCACACCACTAGTTATTGCAGCGGGCGCAGGATATGAAGATATGGTCATTGAGCTTATCCAGAATAATGCTATAATTGACTGGGCTGGGGAGAGTGGCCTAACACCCTTAATAGTAGCAGCAGATGGAGCCCACACTAATGTGATTGAGCTTCTGTTACAAAATGGTGGCGATCCTACTCTAAGAGGCTCACCAGGCTCTTGGACTGCGCTGGAGCTTGCAGCACGTTATGGAAATAAAATTGTTGTGAAAAAGTTACTTCAACTTGTTGTAAATCCTAACCATCCTTCTTTATTTCCAGCAATTATCCATGCAGCAGCTGGCGGCCATCTTGCTATTATTTAGATGCTGCTAGACTATGGTGCAGACTCCCAGATTGAGGATGATGATGGTTGGAATGCACTCTCAACTGCAATTAGTTATGATTATCTAGATATCGTGCGCATCCTCCTGCCAGATTTGGAAGAGTTAGAATTATGGGATTCATCTGGGGACACAGCTTTAATGCATGCTGTAAGATTAGGAGCAGCAAACACATGCAAGTTCCTTCTTCAGCATGGAGCAGATCCTAATGCACCTGATGAGCTTGGGCGTACACCCCTTTGGTGGGCGACTACTCTAGGGCAGACAAGAATTATTAACATGTTGTCAAGGCATGGTGCTATAAATTAATGGAATAATAGTTTTAGCAATATTATATATCTAGATACTTTCCATCATATGAAATGCATTTTATTATTATTTAACTAATAGTATTATATCCTTTGCATATGGATTATGGCAGTATTGCTTATGGTTCCAGAGACATTCACTCCCAAGATATTTAAGATGTATTCACCACTCAATTCTGCTAGCATATTATAATATTAATTACCACCTAACTTAACCATCTTTAACTTTATATATCTATCAATCTCTTGCATTACTATATAAATTATGGGAAATTAATTATACTACTTAGAGGAAGTAGATGATAGTTGAAAAATACTTAACATACTCTTAAATAGAGATGGTTATAGAAAAATTAGTAAATCAAGCCTAGTATATAGATTTCTCCAATATAAACATCCAACTAAATTTTGTCACTATGGAGTTATCCATCTAATGTTCCTTAAAGCCTCTTATACTTCCACTCCTTACATGATGGATCAACTAATGATGTTTTTCTCTCCCACATTGTCTCTTAATGCCTATTTCCTCCCTTTCTGTGTTATAAACACCCCACACCGCACCAAGTGTATTCTTTGGGAAAGATACTGATATTCCAGGTTTGATCCTTTTGTTTCCTTCCACATTTTCGTGGCTTGAGGTAGGCCCGAGTCCCAGGAACAAGATCTGGAGGCTACAGTATCCACATTCCAACCAAACAGCAAGGTTTCCGTGTGGAGGCTTAAGGACCACCAGCGGTAGGTCACTCATATTGTTCTCAGATACGGGGTGTTGATACTCAATAGGCTCTATCCCGAGACCGTAAGGTATGACACGCACTTCACGAGACCAAGTATTATCTCCTAATCTCTAGCAAGATGCGACAATGGGCTAAACTACAACTCATACGCCCGTATTCTCCGCTTAAAGATCATGTCTCTAGATCTTCACCACGTGTAGTAGTGCGTCCAGCCGAGTAACGATCGGGGAATTGAGGATGAGAGGGGAAAAGAAAGAGACACAATAATATCATATGGATAGAACAGGTAAATAGGTAAGGATTTGCAAGGATGCGAATCCGGGTTGTTTAGAGGGCGCAGAGTTTCTACAGTCATGTATGGCTAGTCTCGTGTTGCCAAGGATAGGTAAAACGAGGTAATAATGATCATTAAGAATATCTTTTTTGGCAATAAGGGTTATGTAGGCAAAAAGTCAACCGAACCACATCAAGCAAGCCGGGCTAGCTCAATCGGCAGAGCGTGAGACTCTTAATCTCAAGGTTGCGGGTTCGACCCCCGCGTTCGGCTCTTCTTTTTTGATTTTTTTCCTTCTTTACTTGCGTTACTTATTCATTGATTGGCACACGCTACTCCCGTTTTCTACTCATTCTCATGAGAATCTCTAATGAGGAGGGATATTGGTATTTTGATCCTCTACCACATATATATGTACGATGTCGTTGGACGTAGTCAGGCCGTTGGTCCGACTACTAGAAATGTAGATACATTCCTGGATAGGCACAACGACCCTCTCCAGAATAAGAATATATAGATATATATATTTCTCTAGAGTTTTAACAAGTGCCTGGCCTCATATACTCAATTTAGTGGTTTTACACCCGATATATTATAACCAAGTAGTTGAAGTCAGCCGGCCAAACATAAGAGAACATTCATTGTTCATATATTCATTCCATTTAGTACGTACTGTTGTTGACTTTCCTTTCTCAATCAAATACTACTAGGTAGGTAGGGGAAAACATAATAAATTATCCATATACATTATTATCCCCACTATTTAAGGTATGTAACTTAGAAAAAATAGGTATCTAACGCTCCACATAACCAAGTTTTATTATGTATGTAGTTTACATATATACTCCAAGCTACTACTACTACCTACTTAACTAACAACCTATTTGACAGTCTCCACCACCTCCCCCAACATCGCAATACTCAACTTCGACCGATCCAAGAACCCCTCCTCATCGGCAGCAATCTGCGCAGCCGCATCAGGTGCTGCTACCTTCCCCATAAACGCATGCAGTGCCGCCTGGTCCGCAAAGGTCAACTCAGCGGTCGCATCGAAGTCGAAATCCGATTGTTGACCGATAAACACGGTGGCTGGGGTTAAGGCATTACGGGTGGAAGCAGCGCCTTCGGTAGGAGTATTATTGGTATTAGCGGTGGTGGTGGTGGTGGTTGTACGGGCAATATAGCTGCGTCTGTGGGAGAGGGGGAAGTCGTCTCCTGTGAGACGTTTGATGAGGTCGACGTGGACTTCGTAGCGGGTGCGGAAGTCGTCGGGGGAGAGGCTGGGTTTGCGGTAGGCGAAGATGAAGACTTTGACGGACATGGTTTATTTTAATTATTTTTTCTTTGTATACAAAGGGAGGGATTGGAAAGTGATGGGTTTGTTATTGTTTTGGTGGATCTTGGAGGTTTGTTTGGATGAACGGGAGGGGGGGGGAAGAGAGAGAAAGGTGCGTTTTAAATACCAGGTATCTATCTAGGTAAGAGTACCTAGTCTTAGCAATTAGACAAGTAGGGTTCTACTTAGATATCCAGTAAGTAGTTAGTGAAGGTTACATCGTAAGGCACTTGTGGGCCAATGAGGCGGTGCTTGGGCAGTGCTTGTTTCACTAGTATACATTTTTATTTTAGTACACTCCTCTAGTATAACAGAGATATAGTCTCCTTGGACATCATGCAAATCGCAAAGATTGAGAGGATTATGATCCAATTAATAATAAGACGGATTGTTCCATTTCTGCGTAGATATGTCAAAGATATAAATTTGGCTTAAATTATATCCCACCTTTACTCCGATCAATCATGTAGCAGCTAGAGAATAGAATGGAGATATGTTGCCTAATGAACTATCAACTATTAGGGTAGTTTATAGACATCTAAAGGCCATGGGCTATTTCCAAACGAGTTCCCAAAAATCAGGCACAAACTGCCCCCCTTCCATCAGTAACTCCCGAAACTCATTCCGCTCACGAATCCACCCTACAATGGAGACAGCGTATCTAGTCACCAGATCCTTCAACTCCGCTATGCTCTCTGCACCAGCCAGATGATCCGAATAGACAAACCTGACCAACTCCAAAACGGCCGTGAAACTCTGTTCGTACAGTTTGAATTCGTTGAGCGTCAAGAAAAGCTTCTGGAGAACCAATCGACGCAGGTTGTCGATCCCATACTTATCGGCTAGGACGTAGAGCCTAGCATGACCCAGAAATACGGGCGTAAAATCCTCTTCTGCAGCTGTATTACTACAGGGAGCGAAGGCCGAAGGATTCTTGTGGTATTCGTTGAGGAGAATGGAAGGCTTGAATGTGTCGCAAAGATGGCGAGTCCAGATGCTCTTTTCTTCGTAGGAAATGAGGCCATAATCATCGTATCCCTCGTCTGGTTTCACCGGTGAGAGTTGCTCCGGCTCCGGCTCGGGTTCCGGTTCAAGTGGTGGTGATGGAGGTTCCTCTGCAGGTTCTTCGACTAATGGCAGCGAGTTTCGCATAGAGCTTTTCTTTTTGCGCGACTTCCGGCTGAATACATGACTGTCTGGCGAATTATTAAAAAAGACTGACCAACTATCAACGGCTGGCCCAACATTGTTGGAGTTAGCTGGTCTAGGTGTCTCGTGTGGAGGCAGGGGAATCTTTTCCCATCCCGGAGGAGTGTAATCGGCATGATAAGCGAATTCACATAGACGAACAAAGGTATCTTCATCGACATCGTCCCACTCCACGAGCCTAGTCGTGGCCTCAACCATGTCGCCATTGAGGAGCGTAAAGAGTGCCGGAGAGAGTTCCCCTAAAGGGTAAGAATGCAGAGTGAATTTCTTCTTTGCTGGACCGATCTGGAAAGTAAATAGGGGGGAGGAAATACACCTGTCAATAAATTGTCAGGATTTGTATCGTTTTAGTCACCAGAGTAGTACATTGTTTTCTGTCTTTGTTTGATTGGTTTCATTGAGTGAGAGGAGAGTGAGAATTGTATATACCTGCCAAACTCACTGTCCATATTGGTTGCTTGATGAGAGAGAGTTGACTTGTTTTATGAGGGTAGGTAAGGAGAGGGGGGGAGGGGGGGAGGGTTTCTACTTAGTGTATGGTTGAGCTCGTTTTGTATAGTGCGGGCCCTCTTGTTATATGGCAATTCGGACTAAGGAAAAAAACAAAAGAAAAAAAAAAAAGGAGGGGAAGCAGCAGTAAATTCTCAATGTTCTCGAGCTACCTAGTAACACGTCATCTTGCCTTCTCGTGTGTCATTCCATTATTGGCTGTGGAGGAGCAAGGGTACATTGCAAGGCTGAGGAAACGCTTCAGCAAACGGAATCATGCCACAACTTCCAGGCAATAGCTGGGACTATATGGGCTATCGCATCCAGGTACTATAGAAACAGTCCATATAGAGGAAATCCACCTTATATTCTTCCTAGAATGGATGCATATAGCAACCCATAGCTTATCCATCATTCAATTAAATACAGTAGGTGTCAAATACTTATCCAGACCAACAACACCAAACACCGTTAAAGCAACTAATTCATATATGATGTCTCTTTAACGATTTGCATCAAATTTCAAGCATTAAGTAGTTCCGTCTCGTCATAGTCTCATCATTCTGACAATCTCTCCACCCAATTTAAGCAAGTGTTCCCCCGGCACGCCTGATACTTCTCCGCGCTCCATCCCCTAGAATATTAACAGCCCCCTCGGTCTCTAGAGCCCGAACTGCATCAGTAAAGTGTGCACTGTCTACGCTGGAGCTCGACTGTTCACTCAAGACACGGTGCACTTCCGCCCAGCGAGCTGCACCACCCGCGGTAGCCGCCAGGTCATCAACAACACCCAAGATAGCACGTTTCAGAGCATCCTTATTGCGTCGCTCGCTTGCACTGGTGCCCTCGGTGAGGAGACTCATATCAATCAGGCCAGTTCGAGAATCCGTTGCAGCCTGTTTGATAGCAGATCGTATCAAACGGACGGCTTCCTCAACGTCATCAGCAGTCACTTCCAGAGATAGCCGCATACGCGCGTGCGCCTCCGATAGACGTATCATCGATTCAAGCTGGCGGGTGGTGGCGGTAATGCGGCGTTCGGCAGATCGAATATCGTCTCCAAGTTTGCGCATGCTCACATACGCGTCGGAAAGCGCCTTGCCGGCAGCAGGTGTAAGGACGGGATGTACTTTGGTTTTGGCGTAAGTAATGTAGGCCGTGAGGAATTCAATAGGCTGTCAAATAAATTAGTTCCTGTGAGAGATAAAGATATTTCTTGGTCTTAGATGCTTACTAAAATTTCTCGATCACTGGCGTTCTCGGGACTATCCTCCAGATACATATTCACAATGTGTTTTGCGAGTCGACGATCCTCTTGCTCATCTGTGCGATCGAGAACGAGGTATACTAAGTCAAAACGTGATAGGAGAGTAGGAGGAAGATCGATATTTTGAGGAACTGGGAGGTTGGGGTTGTATCGACTGCCGATAGGGTTCGCTGAAGCAAGGATACTGGTCCTAGCATTCAACGTGGTGATAATACCGGCCTTAGCGATAGAGACGGTTTGTTGCTCCATAACTTCGTGCAAGACTGATCGCGTTGATTCGTTCATCTTGTCGAACTCATCAATACAGCAAATACCTCCATCGGAAAGAACCAAGGCACCGGACTCTAGGACCATTTGGCGGGTTTCGGGGTCACGGGTCACATAAGCTGTAAGACCGACAGCAGATGAGCCCTTACCGCTGGTATACACACCTCTGGGAGCAATCTTGTGGACATATCGGAGAAGTTGGGATTTGGAAGTAGACGGGTCACCACAGAGAAGAACATTGATATCACCTCGATATCGTGGGTTACCACCTTTTTGGAATGTTTTATTGGTGCCTCCGAACATTTGGAGGAGGATACCTTTCTTGACATCATCCATCTCATAGACACTAGGAGCCAAAGAGCGGGCAAGAAGTTCGTATAGGTCTGGTCGTGTAGATGTTCGTTTAATCTTATCTTCTTCCTCTGCGGTAATCTTGCGCACCTGCTCTGCGTCTCCGGCAGCCTGCTCTGAGAGCTCCTGCTCGATAGTCGACACATCGATCCCAAGTTTTTTGCGATCGATCTTTTGAACGTGAAGCACATCGATATAAGTCTTGAAAAGGGTCTTCTGCGTACGCTGGCGGGGATTTACCCGCACAGGATTACTCCGGAAGATGCCCGTAACCTCAACGCGATCACCAGCCTTACAGACATCAACCAGCTCGTCATATACACAGAGGGAAACTGAATGAGGGGTTTGACCGTCTGGAATGCTGTCCGGTGTTTCTTGAAGCTTAATAACTTGCTTGTCCGCAAATGTGCAGCGATTGTGCACAATTTGCATCGAGTTTCGCTCTTTGCACACCGGACGTGGACAAATGGTAGGCTCGGCGATCTTTCCGCGGTCAATATCGACTTGAACGGAATGGTTACAGATTTGACAGCGGAAGAAAGCTTTAGACTCGAGGTTAGTAAATTTAGGGTGTTGGGCCTAATTATATTTACTGACCTTCTTTCATATCCGGGATAATAGGGGTGGCTCGGATAACCAAACCCTTGATGCTCACTAATTTGTCCATGTCTTGAGGGATAGCATGTTAGCTTGCCGAGGTGGAAACCATAGACAGACGAGTTAAAAACATACCAGCAGGGTCAAGATCCCTCATATTCACAGTGGAGTCAAGCCCAAATGGGAGCACTTTGAAGCTCCTCGTCTCCACTTCTGCAACAAGATCGGGAATCTCGGATTGGGGAGCTCTGCCGGTCTCGCTCATAGCATCAGAGCTGGGTATCGCTGGAGCGGAGCTCAGATCTCTTTGGTGATTTTGGTTTCGTTGGCTCTGGGAACGGAGCCGCTCCATCTCCTTAATTGCAAGTTCAACCATAACATCCTTCACGGTTTGATCCATCAAAGGGATAATTTCTTGGGGGTAGGCGTGAAGCTGATGCCATAATTTCAATGTTGAGGGATATGCCTTGAGATTTTTAGCATCCAAGTTCAGACTCGTCACACCGAGCTGACGCATTGTGTTTAGCATGTTAATATAATCTCTCGCTTCTGCTAGGTTGCCTAGCCTGCGAGTTTCATCTTCGGTAGCTCCATCGGCCCACATGCGATATTTGGTCGTGAAATTGTAGAGAAAATTTTTGAAGGCGGACATGGAGTCTTGAATGGAGATGTTTGTACCCCAGATCACGCGAGTGGAGCTGCCTCCCATGGCCTCGGCCTCTGATGTATCCGGGTGTAAATTAGAAAATGTTGCATCAGAGCGTGGATCTCCGTCAGTTGCGGGCATTCCATTTGCATCCACAAATACTCTCCGTCTCCGGGTGGGAGTGCCACCTAGCCCGCTAGAATGAAGGTCATTCCGACGAGACACGCTGCGATGGCCCTCTGCTCCTTGTCGGGACGAAACAAATAGACCGCTACTACTGCTGGGGATATCTGAGCGTCCACTTTGACGTGGGGTACGGGTGGGACTCGAGCTTGACACGTATCGGATAGGAGAGGAGTCTATTTCATGCATGTTAACCCTCTGATAAGTGCAATTCACATGATGGATATATTCGGTCTATAGATACCTCTTAGGAGCGCCCCATTGCCTCGGGGAGTCATCTCGCCCTCATCCATGGTCGATGAGGCTCTGATAGGAGAGCTTGGCACATCCATGCGGGCGTCTGGAGTTTCTGCGCTGCTGCTGTCTTCTCTGCCTGGCGAGGACTGGAAAAACATCGGAGATGAGGATGGAATGGCAGCCTCGCCCCTTAGACGTCTAGAGGCACGAGGAGTGGTTTGAGCAGGGCTGCTGTTCTGAGGCTGTTGTTGAGAACGAGTTGAACGAGCGGGCGATGGGGCGGCAGAGTCCCTCGCTGGGCGACCCCTACGACGAGAAGAAGCGGGCGAAGACATGGTGAGTCGGTCCTATGAATTACAGAAATCCACCTCAATCAGATAGATGTTGAGAAAGGACCGACTGGTGGGATGTCTGGAGTAGTGGGAGCTTAAGGGGTTGGGAGGTGGATGGAGATGGTGGTTGCGATGGGGAAGCGAGGGAGACGACAATAATGAATAACTCGGAATAATCACTCTAGGAACTTTTTTTCGTTCTGTGGATTCAACCACGACGCGTCCCCCACGCGACACACGCGTAAAGAGGTTTCCTGTTTAGGACAACGTGGACCACTAGCCACACCCATCACGTGAATATACTGAGTCCCCTGAACCAGGAACACGCCTTTGGCGATACGAGACCATCGTGGTTCAGTCAGCCACACCATGGACCCTTGCCAGCTTGACCTCGGTTCTTGACTCCCTTTCGTGCTGTCCTCCTGCATAGTAATCTTGACTTCTGGTAGGAACCCAGATTCAACAAGAGCCTTGGCAAGCCCTCCAGCACCGCCACTACATCATCAGTGGCGTCATACCGCACCAGATCAGGTTTAGCGTAGAGTGCCAGAGGCAGCCCATCGACGCCTCCAAGTCTCCAATTCATTAGCGAGCAAAACAGGTCCTCTGATTGGAAGGCGCAGGAAAAGGAAACAAGTCAACAAAACCTGAATGGGACTTAACTTTTGCCACCTCATTCATCGTCATTTTGATACTGTTTGTTGTCCTTTGTGATAGATTCATAGATATCTCGGGGAATAAGCGCCAGCTCAACTCCCCGGAGAACAAGTACTGCTATTAAAAGATCTCTTCTGACTTCTGCTATCCAATCCCCTTGTCAACTTCAGGGGGGAAGTGAAACCGAAGGACGGTTGGGGGACCTAAAGGCTTGCCCTTTAGCAAGCGCCGTTCATAGTCCGTCGAGTTTCAGCAGGCGCTTGATGTCACTAAACACAGATCGACAATCAACCCCCCCCGCGCGCTCGATTCCCACAAATGGCAACGCTTTTTAGTGACTTAGCGTTCTGCTGGAGAGATGAATGGATGATGTCTTTATCTGCAACAGATTTTCCAGCATTTTAATCTCTTTTCCCTTTCCCTGTTTCTTGACAACACCATTACAACAACAACAACAACAATAATAATAATATTAAGAAGGAAAGTCTTATTTCTTGAAGAATATTCTGCGCATTCCCGGTCGCTGCTCTTTGTTCTTCCCTTTCTCTTCTCTTTTCTTTTTATTCCATCCCCACCTTTGTTTGCTTTTCTTGTTCCTCGCAGACCTGATGCCATTCTGATTCCAACCTACCATCTTTTCTTTTCACTGCATCCTCGGGATGTGTACTGAAACCTCTACTGTTGTACCCCACTTGAAACTTCTTTATTTGGACGCTACCGCCCTTCTGCACCCCTACCCTGTATAGTCCTGCTGGTGTTGGCCTTGCTGTCTGTTGGAAAATTATCTGCGGTCTGACGCCGTGACCATGTCCAATGACTTGGGCCAGGCCCTAGAGAATGCGGGTGGCGGTGGAAAAAGTAGTGAGGGCATCTCAATTAAGACCTTCGTTGCCTCTCTGGCCACTGCGATCATCA
Source organism: Aspergillus sparsus (assembly GCA_027569235.1). Classification (NCBI taxonomy): domain Eukaryota; kingdom Fungi; phylum Ascomycota; class Eurotiomycetes; order Eurotiales; family Aspergillaceae; genus Aspergillus; species Aspergillus sparsus. Next base: position 81,613 of record JAPDES010000064.1, read on the forward strand.
TTTTCGCAGTGGAATTTTTATTATTCTTGCTTCTTAAAGGCAAACTCACTCGTATTTAGTAAGTGTTTGCGAATGCCACCAGTCTTGCGAAACGAATATCGCTAACTCTCAACTCTCCTGCAGCCAACCTAGAACATATTTGGTCCCTGATAGAGAGCGTACTGAACCATCTCCGCCTGGTCTCTTCAAATGGATTGGTCCTGTCTTCCGCACATCCAGCTCCGAATTCATCCAAAAATGTGGCCTGGATGCCTACTTTTTCCTGCGATATCTACGGATGCTACTCAAAATTTTCATACCTACCGCGTGCATTGTACTACCTGTCCTTCTACCCCTCAACAAAGTCGGCGGCAAGGACCAGACCTTTCAAAATGGCACTGATGGTGGATCCCAATGGAATGTTACCGGCTTGGACCAACTGGCTTGGGGTAATGTGGCGCCTGAAAATACCCACCGCTACTGGGGCCATTTGATCATGGCAGTATTTGTGATTGTCTATGTCTGTGCGATCTTTTTCGATGAGCTTAGGGGCTATATTCGCCTTCGCCAAGCCTATCTGACTTCGCCGCAACATCGACTGCGCGCATCTGCCACTACTGTGCTGGTGACCGCGATTCCAGAAAGCTGGCTTTCAATAGAGGCCCTTGAGGGTCTGTACGATGTGTTCCCTGGTGGAATTAGGAACATCTGGATCAACCGCAATTATGATGATCTCAATGAAAAAGTGAAGGAGCGCGATGCCCTTGCTTTGAAGCTTGAGGCAGCGGAGACGGATCTAATTACTCAGTGCAAGAAGGCTCAGTTGAAGCAGTCTCGAAAGGCCGCAAAAAAGGCCGGACTTAAAAGAGCAGAAAGAAAGGAAAAGGAGATCGCAGATGCGAAAGCTGCTGAGCTAGCCATGAATGGTGGCATTAGCTCTGGTAACCCGCACCAAGCCCATACGCTCGCTGATGTCTTGCATCGCGTTCCTAAGCCTAGGAAAAATACAGGGGAAGAAAAACGCAAACATCTGAACCCACTTAACGTTGCCGGAGCTGTCGGTCATGGTGTAGGTAAAATTGGGAAAACAGTTATGGGTGGCTTCAAAAGGACCGATGGCAGCGGTCCGAATGGAGCCCTGCCTCGCTCAGAGAGCTTGCCTAATGAGGGGAATTCCAATGAAGAGGGCCCAAGAAGGGCCTTCTGGAAAAGCAAGGGATCCCGAACGAAAAATACCCTTGAAGGCGACCAACTCCCGCTCACAGCCCTCGAGACTCCTGTGGATGCTGAACCCAGATCTAGCTTATCAAGCTCCTCAAGCTCATCGATTTCTGACCAGGAAACACCAGTGAAAAAAGCAGCTCATGACAATGGAGAAACCGACACAGGAGATGAACAATACCCTGTCGCTTACAATGAGAACTTTGAGAACGAGGAACTTGGAGAGCCATTATGGAAAAAGTATATCAAACAAAAGGACCGACAGACCATGCGACTACCAATTTTCGGTCTGAGATGGATGCCATCTCTCTGGATAATTGGGAAGAAGGTCGACACCATCGATCATTGCCGTAAAGAGATAGCTCGGTTAAACCTAGAAATTGAGCTTGACCAGCAGCATCCTGAGAAATTTCCCCTCATGAATTCTGCCTTTATTCAATTTAATCACCAGGTGGCTGCACACATGGCTTGCCAAACTGTTAGTCACCATGTACCCAAGCAAATGGCTCCTCGGATCGTGGAGATCTCACCAGATGATGTCATCTGGGATAATATGTCGATTAAGTGGTGGGAACGCTATATTCGCACGTTTGGCATTCTCGCCATTGTCTGTGGCATGGTGATCGGCTGGGCATTCCCCGTAGCTTTCACTGGTCTCCTTTCCCAACTAAGTTACCTGGAAAGCGCATTCACCTGGTTGGAATGGCTCTCTAAATTACCCGACTGGCTTATCTCTGCAATCCAAGGTATTCTGCCTGCTCTTTTCTTGGCCATCCTCATGGCCATTCTCCCTCTTGTTCTTCGTTTTCTTTGTCGAACGCAAGGCCTTTCTACAGGTATGGCTGTTGAACTCACCGTGCAGAATTACTATTTTGCTTTCTTATTTGTTCAGCTCTTCTTGGTTGTTTCAATCTCATCCAGTTTCTCTACAATTATCAACAATGTCACCGATTTCACAAGTTGGCCAGAGCTGCTAGCTCAGAATATTCCTCTGTCAAGCAACTACTTTTTCTCTTACATGATCCTTCAGGCTATGTCAGTGAGTGCTGGAGCACTGGTTCAAATTTTTGGGCTGGTTAGCTGGTTTATTCTCGCCCCCTTGCTTGATCGAACCGCAAGAACGAAATGGGCACGGACAACCAATTTGAACCAAGTGCAGTGGGGAACCTTCTTTCCGGTTTACACCACTCTTGCATCAATTGGTATGTGATTTTCTCTCTCTCTCTTTCTTTCTCTTTTTTTTTTTTTTTTTTAAAAAAAAAAAAAAAAAACAAACCTGATCTGATTTCTTGACCTAACACTCACTTAGGGCTAATTTATTGCATAATCTCACCTCTTATCTTGGTATTCAATGTCATTACCTTTGGCTTGTTCTGGTTTGTCTACCGGTACAATACCCTCTATGTCACGAAGTTCCGCTTTGATACTGGTGGTCTTCTTTTCCCCAGAGCCATCAACCAACTATTTACTGGTATCTATGTCATGGAGCTCTCTTTGATCGGCATGTTCTTCTTGGTGCGCGATGTTCAGGGTCAGGTTGCCTGTGAGGGGCAAGCAATCTGCATGATTGTGGTACTTATTCTCACAGTTGGATATCAAATCTTGCTCAATGAGGCTTTTGGTCCCCTAATTCGTTACCTCCCAATCACGCTGGAGGATGATGCTGTCCGTCGAGATGAGGAATTTGAGCGTGCGCAAAGGGCACGGTTAGGATGGGATGACGATGATGGTCAAGAGACCATTGAGCATCGGTTGAGAGATCAGGAGTATGAAGAACTCCATCCAGATAGGTCTCATGACATTGAACTCAAGAATCTTGAGGTTGGATCCGATTTTCATAGATGCCGTGATGTGGGGAAACATTCTATCCACGAACCTACTCGTCATTCATGGAACGTCTCTCCATCTCCCAATCGTCGATCAAAATACTACGGAGCGAACTCAGGCAACTCCATTCCTACCGTTCAAAGTATCCGGGAGAAGGTTGTTCATGATGCCGAAGCTCAGGCTCCCCCATCGCGACATGGCACAGCATTATTCGCAGGAATCCACGACCAATTGGAAGATCTCACACCGGATGAACGTGATCAGCTGGTTCAACGGGCCTTCCAACACGATGCACTTCGCGCTAAGCGCCCTGTTATCTGGATTCCTCGTGATGAAATCGGGGTAAGCGACGATGAGGTATACCGGACCCAGCGCTTCAGCAAACACATATGGATCAGCAATAAGTATCAGGCCCTAGATGGCAAATGTCGCCCCATCTTCAGTCGGAGTCCCCCAGACTTTTCTGAAGTTGATCTTATCCAACTGTAATATACTCGGGCAGGCACCCTACTTGGGCAAATGGATCTGGTTATCACTTGCTTTCGTTTCTTGTATTCTTTCATGAATGGCGCTTTGGATGGTAGGTGGTGAGGTCTTGATTTTGTTAACTTTAACGCATTTGCATTGGGGGCCCGGAGGAGCATCTGTTTTTTAAACCAAGGTTACATATTACTGCAATTGGAATATGACAAGAATTAGCAAGGTACTACTGTTTCATCGTATGTGTAGTGTCGGGTACTTGTTTAGATAATTCAGATCTCAAGCTTTGGGCGACAAGTTCAGGGTAAGCAATGGCATTTTATATTTGAACCATTCAACGTCCTTTAAGTGTAGTTTTACTATTCTCATATTCTAAACAACTAACTCATAACCAATCAATCCATAAATTTGCACAAGGGCAGTCGATAATTTTCAATCATCCAATACGGCCTGCGCACTCCGTTCCACTCCCCTTCCAACTTGGGCACCTCAATATCCTCCCACTCGACGTCAAATCCGGCCTCAAACAGATCCATTTCCACGACCTTCTGGTAGACATCATAGCTGATTTGTCGGTCAGCCCCCATGCCGTTGAAGAAGCCCCATTTCCCATCTTGCTCCAGGACCCCGATCACCTGCTCCGAGAAGAATTCACGGAAATCGGCATATGACTCGGCGAATGTGTCGTAGTAGATAGCATCAAACATTTCCCCTTCACATACTAGGGTGGGGAGAATACCTTGCCACCTGCCCTCATGGATCGTCACACCGGGCTTCTCGTGCCAGCCCTTGCGCTTCATCTCAGCCACAACGTCCGGGTGAGCTTCGATGATGTGATGTGCTGCTGGGGATTGGTCTTGTAGGTATCCATCCACGATACCCATACCGTGACCGATGTTGAGGACGCGGAGACCAGGTGTGGGTAGGAGCTGTTTGGCGGATTTGGCCATGATTTCGGATTCCCAGGCCATCATGACTCCATTTTGATCTCGGTCGAGAAGTCGGTCTTGCTGGAATGTCAGGTTGGAATTGAGATATCGGGAGCTGGTGACGTCTGGTTCTGGGTTCGCTGTAGCTGTGTCTGTCACATCGACTAACTCGGGGGCTGTTTGATCTGCCTCTGTCTCTGTTGTCGTTGTTGTTGTTTGCGCGTTGCCGGAATTTTGTTCCTCTTGCTCCTCGTTGTCATTGTCTTCATCCTCATCCTCATCCTCATCCATCTCATCCCCATCAAACAATTGCTCGTATCCTTCTAATCTGTTTAAAAGAAGCTCCGCTCTTACGCCCGCATCCACGACCATGGCGTACAGTTCTTCCAACCCGAGTCGTTTCGCGATACACCCAGGCGTCTCATCATTTAAGTCCAGGTCGTTCCAAATAGCGCCTTCCTGGAGAAGGAACTTCACTGTCTCTACACCAGCTTGCTCAAGGGTTTTCTCCGGTTCACTGGTTCCATTTGGTTCTCCGGCCTTGTCCTCGCCATCCTCTTCATCGGGCTCGCAGGCCGCAATGGCAGCATGAAGTGGAGAATAGCCTGTTTCGGGATCCTTAACGTTGGCTGGATTTCCGAGCGCTTCATGCGAGCGGAGAAGTTGTCGAAGTTTGCGGATGTCATGTTGAGAGGCAGCAAGGAGGATTTCTTGAACGTCGATATCAACGTCGATGTCTGTTGTGGGGTCTGCCATGTTTGCGTCTGCTGAGAGGGGGGGATTATATTTATTATTCACAACTCATTTATTATATGGTATATTTCTTTTGCGATTAATGGATTGTGAAAGAACTTATACAGGGCGGGGTTGGGGAAGGTGCTGAATTGAAGGGAAACTGAAAAAAAAAAAAAGAGAAAGGATGACGGTGGTGGGGTTTATAAAGGTCGGGATAACGTTGGATTGAGGGATGTAATGCTCACCTACAGAATTAACCTCAAGTCGGAGCCGGTATATATGTAATATTCCGATCCTCCTGGTTCAAGTGATGTATGCGCCAGAGCTTGGAGGGTTGATGCAAAGTTGAAAAAAAGTTCCCCGCCTACGATATAAAATTTCCACCGCCGTTTTGTCCCCCGCATTTTGCAATTATTAGTGAAATCTAACTGTGCTTAATTACGCCTCTAGGCTTTCGCAGTAGAGAACATATATCCATGATCTATATGAAATATTATGAAGCAAAATGTTATAGTATGCTGGTTTTAGGTATTAGACCAGGTGAGGGGTTTAGTTGGAAAGAATTGCTTCAAGAGTTGTTAAAAGAGAAGAGAAACATTTCGCCTAGTTGCTCTGGTAATCCTGACAAGAAAACAAAAAACTATTTGTACAAAACCCATATTCCACACCCTAGACCAGTCCATAGCGACATGGCGGTTATCTTAATGTGAGACCGCTGTAATATATTATAATGACACAGTCATTGAATGCCACCGGTTGAATGCGGCCAGTTTCTCAATATATTTGGTTTTTATTTTTGGGTCTCCACGTTTGAATTGACATTCAACCCCAGACCTTCGGAGTCCAGATACAGCTTGTTCCTTCCGCCGTTCTCCTGGAGAATCTGGGCAATATGTCTCGCATTCTCGATCTTTCGAAGCTCCACGTAGCTCTTGCTCTTCTTGATCGCATCACCAATAAGCTCCGCCGACCGGGCCTCACCTTGAGCACGGACGATGAATGCTTGCTTCTCCTGGCGTGCCTTGTCGACTAGAAATGCTGCGCGTTGAGCTTCCTGCTGGGCAACCTGCTTGGCCTCAACTGCGGCGGTGAATTCTGGGGAGAAGGTCAAATGCTAGAAAACCAGAAGAAAAGACATTAGTGTTGAACCAGCTATTTTTGTAAATACGCACTCGGAGGGGGAAAATACCGTAAGCGACACATCATCTAGGGCAATATTGAAGCGAGCTGCGCGACGAGCAAGACTGTCCCGAACCATCCTTGCGACATTTTCTCGCTGGGTGATTAGCTGGCTGGCGTTGAACTGAGCGACCACACTCTTCAGGACCTCATTCACAATAGATGGGAGGACACGCTCATCAAAGTCTTGTCCGAGGGTGCGATAAATCTGGGGGAGAGCGTCGACCCGGGGTCGGGAGAGGACACGACAGGTGATGTTTACCATCTGTAGATCCTTGGTACCAGTGAGGGAAGCAATGTTTCTCGGCTTCGCCCGAACATCATAGATCACAGGGGTTTCCACCCATGGAATTCTGAAATGTGTTCCTTTGCAAAGCATAGTTAAGTTAGCTTGACAAAGAAGAGAATTTCAGAGACAAGGTGACGTTGTACTTACCTTCATTGTAGATCTCTTTCTTGACACCACCTACCCTCGAGTACTTGATAGCACGATGGCCTCCATCAACTGCAGATCACCCAGTCAGTAAGCTCATCCAGAATATAAGAAGAAGATGCAAGTCGCTTCTTACCGTTGAAAAGGGAGTTAGACAGGGCCCATCCTCCAAGACCGAGTAATAGCAGAGCACCCGACGCCCCAAGACCACGACCACCTCCACCAGAGGGGAAGCCGCCAAAACGAGCTCCCCGATTCTGGAGAATGACCTGAAGTCTCTCCCACTGATCCCTTGGGTTCCGAGCCATGATTGCAGTGGATTAAAATAGATGTTGGTGTGTTGGAGGACCGAGATTGAAGGCAGCTTGTGAGGTTTGTCGAACTTCCGGCAAATCTCCAGATTTAGACACCGCCTTGGAGGGAAGCAGGCAAGCTAAACTGCCCACTCTTTCATCACGTCCTCATTTGGGTTAAAAATCGAATGCGCTGGGGTTTTGGAAGGGGCAACGATTGATTAGAACCTGCGACCTTCTACAACATAAGATACAAGATCCCCGAGCCCCGAATCTCTCACTTTTCATCTCCGTCACGCGTTCTTTCCCGCCCAACGTGGTTTCAGTCTATAATTTTGCATCACGCATCCTCTCGCCTTCATTTTGCGAAAGAATTTTAATTTAGGCTCGATTACATTGCAATCATGGGCCCAGAAAGAGCAGGCAAAAGCGTTTTCCTCGGGAATATCCCGTACAGTATGTACCCTGGGCAATGGTGCTCAATGGGCGGTTTTATTTGGGCGGTATTAACATTTACTTAGATCTCACCGAGGAACAGGTCAAAGATATTCTTAGTACTGCCGGCACAGTAACGAAATTTCGGCTCATGATGAACCCAGAGACTGGTAAACCTAAAGGTTACGGGTTTGCCGATTTTGCTGACGCTGACGCGGCGGCCTCCGCGGTTCGCAATTTGAATGATTATGAGATTATGGGTCGGAAGATTCGTGTGGACTGGCCACATAACAATGAGAAGGACTCGGTACCTCTGGATTACTCGCAGTCATCCCAAATACCTGGCCAGGATGCGCAGTCAGGTGTTCAGCAACAATCCGCCCCTTTACCCCCCCTTCCTCCCGGTGTCGAACTTCCCCCTCACCTGGATTGTCCCAACGCCATCTCACAGACACTCTCCTCACTTCCTCCTAACCAACTCCTTGATGTGCTATCTCAAATGAAGTCGCTCGTGATGGCAGACCCAGCACGCGCCACAGAACTCCTCCGTCAAGCTCCTCAGCTTGCATATGCTATCTTCCAAGCATTGCTTCTTATGAATCTCGTTGATTACAACACTTTAGGATCGGTAGTAGAACAAGCGGCGCAGCCCGGCGCAGCCGCAGCACCTCCCGCCCCTCCTGCAGCACAAGCGTTTCAACCGTTTTCCGGTGTCCCCGGGCAGGTATCAACGCCTCCAGTCGTCAATAGCCCGTTTGCCCCACAACCAGCGCCCCTGCCAACCCAGCAACAGCAGATCCCTGGGCAGGATGAGCTATTCCAGCAAGTTCTCAATATGCCACAATCAGCTATTGATGCTCTTCCCCCGATGGAGCGGGGCCAGATCATGCTTTTACGCCAGCGATTGATGCAGGGAGGGATGCGTTAAAAAAACTAATATCCGTTTTGATACCATAAGGCGGGATTATTCCCATAATTTTGTTTTTATTTACTCCCACATTGTCTTGATTTCCTTCACCACCCCACCTCTCTCTTTTTAAAGTGTATTGGCAATCTCGGATTATGGCGCAAAAGGTTCACTAAGGGTCTCTGATGATTCGGCCCGGCTGTATACTTAGATATTAGCAGATATCCCATATTTGGTATTTTCTTTCTTCTGTCCCCTTCCTTTGAATACCAACTTCTCACCGGCAGGTGCAAAATGACGAAAGCACAAAAAAAAAAAAAAAGAAAAAGCAAATTGATAATCATCATGTTCAACCGGGTAACTTCCACGAGGGTGTGTTCGAGAACTGATAGCACTATAAGATTAATATCAATGTTGGGCTCTTAGGGAACCTGCAGGCTTACTCACACGAGTTCCTTAGTTCAGTTTGAGTTAGCGCTCCGAAGTAATCCGTCAACGCTCAGCGCCTATAATAGGCGATCCACGGGGGAGATCTAAAGAATGGGATTTCAGCGTGCATTAGTTAGCGAGTATTTAGTGACGGTAGCTCTGGTAGAACTGGACGAACTACTCCGAACTCCGGAATAAAAGTACATACAAGCTTGGGTTGAAGTATCGCTAGCTAACAATCAAATCCCGACTGGCAGTGTTGCTTTCAAATCACACTCGACTAGTTATCCGGAATGCTGTGTAAGTCAGTCTAAGTCTAAAAGCGTGCATATATACCCTATTCAGATTTTGAGCACTACTGCTAGTCAGGAGTTTCTTACATTGCTTTCAAAGAAGGTCACTCGGCTTTCCCCACTACTCGATAACTATTAATTAGTTCTTGTCACTGTCTATTAGTCTAGTTCGAGTTATTTTCTTCCCCCCCCCCCCCCCTTCTTATCTTTTGTTGTTTCTTAATATTTGCATGACTTGGTGCTGGTGGATCTGGTCACTCTGCGTTTATGCATTCCCCCTTCTCCTTCACCATCCCATTTTCGTACACTTTTTCCCTACCCTACTTTATCTATTCATCATGGAGTTCTCACGTTAATCAAATCCATAATTTTCCCTTAAGTTAAAACTCTTGCTTATCAACATGGAATGGTTACAGTGGCTGTAAGGAGTGTGGGCTAGTTAAACCTTATCTTGGATCTATCAGCAGGGGTCATCTTCCATCCCCGGTCCTCCTCGTTTGCTCACTAAACATCTGAAAGCAATGCAATGCATCAAGCAGAAGAAGTGCTAGAAGGATTTCTACAGCAACCATACTAATGCATTGAGAAACCTATCCGGGTAGCAAGGAGGGAGATTGCTATTTACAGTGTTCTGCAGACGGCCGCGGGCAGATCCCTGCTTGCTTTTTACACTTTGGGGCGGGAGATCGTCTCGCAGGAACTGGTTTTGGCCAATATCTTGCTTATCATCCTCCTTTTCTTCCTCTTTTTCTTTTCTTTTTCTTTTTCTTTTCTTTTTCTTTTCTTTTCCATTGTCCTTTCTTTTTCGAGATCGATGAGCAACACGATGTCGTGCCGGTGGTCCGCTCTTGAAAATGTACCTAAGGGGGGTGGGGGTACCCCATAATTCTCTTTTCCTAAAGAATGATATAAATATGCGATGGTAAGTCTCCACACCTGGGTTCCTTCCTTCTCCCCTCTACATAGGAACTACCCCTCATCCTAAGTTGATCACACGATTCTAATATTGTTAACTTTTTGAAATATGAGAGCTTCAGGGTTTCAAACACACCTCCACGCCGCTCTCGAAACCTGGCAAGGGCTAAAACTGCTGCTGGAGCGAGGGGAGATCGAACTCAATGGCTCAAATCTGGACATCTCCAGTGTTGTGGCTATAGCATAGTAAGCAACTTGTAACCTACTACGGAGTACCACGTCGGGTTATGTAGCTTACGATTGGCAGTCATCAATGCGCTCCTAAGATCACCACCGACTCTAGTATCTTGGAGAGAGTGGAGGCGAGCGTGCGGGTCCTTAACGAGCACCTTGAAAACGGATACAGCATCTATGGTTCGTAAATACAGGAATTGATGCGATACTCACTTCATGTGCAGAATTTATTCAGTTCACTAACGTTAGCAGGAGTCAATACTGGATTTGGTGGAAGTGCAGATTCCAGAACAGATAAGGTGGTCGCACTACAATCAGGCCTCCTCCAGCTGCTACAAGCTGGTATATTACCCTCTGCGGACAAAGGTGGAGATGATGTCTCGAATCTTGATTCTCATGCCATGCCCGCTCCCTGGGTCAGGGGCACTATTGCAGTTCGCTGTAATTCGAACATTCGTGGCCACTCTGCAGTAACTATCCCAGTACTTGAATCCATGGTACGGCTTTTAGAACGTAAAGTTACACCGGTAGTCCCTCTAAGGGGCTCAATTTCCGCTTCAGGAGATTTGATACCTCTTTCCTACATCGCAGGAGCCATTGAAGGGAACCCGGATGTGTATGTTCAAGTTCAGGATGGCGGCCAGGTTCGAATCATGAAATCAATCGATGGTCTCCAGTTCGTGGGCATGGACTCTTTGAAGCTCGGCCCGAAGGAAGGGTTAGGCCTGGTAAACGGGACCTCCACTTCCGCTGCAGTAGCTAGTTTGGTTCTGTATGAAACCCACCAGCTGTCCGTCCTGGTCCAGGCACTATCCGCTATGGCTGTTGAAGCACTCATGGGCAACGCAGAAAGTTTTCATCCGTTTATCTCTGCCGTTAGACCACACGATGGACAAATCGAATGTGCTAATAACCTGCTCTCCTTTCTTGAAGGATCACAATTGGCACAGGGTCTCCACACACAAAGAGCGCGGGATCGCCCGGGATTGATCCAAGACCGCTATGCAACACGGTGTGTACCACAGTGGCTAGGGCCGCAGCTGGAAGATCTTTTGCTTGCTCATCGACAGGTCACGGTAGAGCTCAACTCAACTTGTGACAACCCTATGGTTGATGTAGAGTCTAATAGCGTGTACTCCGGTGGGAACTTCCAAGCGGTTTCCATCACCTCGGCCATGGAAAAGACGAGATCATGTCTTCAGATGTTTGGTAGGCTCATCTTCTCTCAAGCTACTGAGATGGTTGACCCAAGCCTAAACAACGGCTTGCCTACCAATCTTGTCGCTGATGACCCAAGCCTTTCATTCACTATGAAAGGAGTCGACATTAGCATGGCATCTTACATGGCAGAATTGGGCTTCCTAGCAAACCCAGTGAGCTCTCATGTTCAATCTGCGGAGATGCGCAACCAAGCAATCAATTCAATGGCTTTGGTATCCACAAGGTACAGCATGCAGGCAGTTGAGTTATTATCTCTCATGTGTGCATGTGATTTATACATTGCTTGTCAGGCCTTGGATTTACGAGCGCTTCATTTAGCTTTTTTGGACCGAGCTGAGTCCCAGATTCAGGTCACCACACATAACATATTTTCCGCTTACCTATCAGAATCAGAGCTCACGGCCTTGGCCCAATCGCTTGGGGACTGTGTGTTGCAAGCTTGGGCAGCAACAAATTGCCTCAGTGCTGACGATAGAATTCGCACGGTGGTTGAAAGAGCGCTTCCCGTACTCTTTGAAACTCTTAAATCTCAAAAGGGGCCCAGTTTTGAGGACATAGATACATGGAGGTCCCGCACTTGTGGTGCTTTGGGCAAAGTTTACCAGGAAATAGCTGATACCTTTTCCCTGAATCAACACACTTCTGAGCTACTTGGGACAAGTACCAAGATTCTTTATGACACTGTACGGCAGGAACTGGGCGTGCCATTCCACCAAGGCTTCGTTGAACACCCTACCATTGATGGAGAATTACTGAATGGTCGCGCAAAGAAAATAATTGGATCATGGATCTCGATCATTTACGAGGCAATTCGAGATGGTCGACTTTTGGATCCTTTGATGAAGTCTCTGACATCCTCTGCTGGCGAGCTGAATATGGCAGTTAAACTTGGGCAATCTGTATGCTCAGTCAGCTCTGGGACTGGACTTGATTGAGCCTCTAATCAATAATTTCCCTTTGTGTTACGAGATATGGGGCTTCTTTATTTATCCATTTTTTCTTTTTTTTTTTTTTTTTTTTTTTTTTTTGGCTTTTTTGTTAGGGGAACGGCGGTTAAGGAACTCATATATATCTTTTTCCCTTTTCTTATTTTTATTTTAATTTTACTCTCGTTTTTCTACTTACGATATTTATTTTAATTTCTAGCTGTGCCCAGGGATCTCACGAATACAATATTCATGTAATAGCTTTTGTTATTGTCTGCATAAGAGGGTGATTCAATGAAGTAGGTATTACTATTTTCTTCCAAGCCTTTCCTGTTTTTGCCCCCCTAAAGTCATCTAGATTAAAGACTGAATGAACGAAGCCTTTAACCCATATTATGTTTGAAGGTGTCAGAAAATATCTAAATCCTTTTGTTTGAGACCTTCGATACTAAACAAATTCGGGCCTTGGCCTAGGCAATTGATGTAGACTAACTATCAGAGTAAAAAAAGGAAATAGTTATTGAATTTTATCCTATTTCACCCCTTGAAAGTCCATCCTAATTAGAAAAGCAAAAGAATTTTGAAAAAAAAACTTGCTAGTGGTGTTTACCAGCGTATCAAGCTCTCTTAGTGAGCAAGTTATATTGGGAGTGAAAGATCATCAGTGAGCACAAAAGCTGTTTCACAGCAGATGAATATTCACCCACTTTCCTACCCCCAGCTTAGGTAGTCTAATTTCTTTTTTCCTGGACTTTCTTTTCCCTCCTTCTTCTTACCTCTTTTCTTTATACTCTTTTACTTTTCTCCCCTGGTTCCCACGTGATCTCTCCGTGCCCTATCTTGTGTGTCTCTTTATGTTTTAATAACTTATAAACCCCATATCTTAACTAGGTTATTGAAGCATTTGAAGCCCTATCCATTTCATTCATCTTGAAGAGCAATGTCTTTGAAGAGAAAGAAGCCTCTATGTCCACGCGTCCCCTGCACGCGTGTGTTAAAACGAAGCAAATCAACAGCGAAATCGAGGCCCCAAAATGGACCATCATCACCTGCTGATGTCCAATCAGGATCAGCAGATACTTTTGAACCCAGACTTAATCCTGATATTCCAGAGGTCATCAGATCCAAGCCTTACTCGGGTCCAAAGACGGCTCGAACCCAGCTCGCTCTTGGTCTGCCGCCCCTCCACAAGCTGGATGATATTTACAAATCCATGACAACCAGAGCAATGGAATTAGGCTTTGACAAGTTCCTTTCACACCTTGGATTACGACCCTTACGTGTAGTGACCGTTTGTTCTGGGACAGAAAGTCCGTTACTGGCACTTGAGATGGTTCAAGACAGTGAGTCGATTCTTCCTTGCCCCTTGTGAGAAAGAAACAACGTGACTGACCTTGGGGTTTTCTCCCTTTCGTCTAGATTTGCAGAAAATTTTCAACAAGCATTTCCACTTTCGACATCTATTCAGTGCAGAGATTGTGCCATTTAAACAAGCTTATATTGAGAGAAACTTTCATCCTAGGTTTATATTCCGGGATGTAGCTGAGCTCAAGGATCGAGTGGCGTATGTTTTATTTTATTTATCTTATTTTTTTCCCCTTCTCTATCTGTGCTGCTTTCTTTCTACAATCTTCAACTCCCGAATATCACTCGATATAATAATGCTGATATGAACTAGTCAAACGGCCTACGGCTCCCTCGAAAAAATCCCTAAAAACCCTGATATCCTCATTGCCGGATTCTCTTGCGTTGACTTCTCCGGGCTAAACAACAAACGCAAAACCCTCGACGAAAAAGGCGAATCGGGGGGCACATTCTGGGGCATCATCCGCTATGCAAAGACATACCGGCCACGCATGGTCATCCTTGAAAACGTGAAGATGGCGCCGTGGGACAAAATCGCCCAACACTGGGGGGAGATTGACTACTTTGCCGTCCACATGGATGTTGACACCAAGGCTTATTATCTACCACAGACGCGTGAAAGAGGCTATATGTTCTGTGTTGACCGACGACTTCTTCATCAGAACGACGTGACAGAGGATGATATGTTAAGATGGACCGATGTCCTTGCGGATTTTAAGCGGCCTGCGAGTTCCCCGGCTGGCATGTTCTTAATTGATGCGGACGATAGGCGTCTAGAACAGATTGAAAAGGATATGTCAATTCGAATTGCAAGCTCTACTTCTCGTGCTACGGTGAACTGGGCGAGGTATCAAGTGCGGCACCAAAGCTATAGACTGAATCAGGGACTTGGACATAAACGGCCTGTTAGTAAATCCCAGGATGATGGAACCTGTCAAATGCCGGATTTTGTGTGGCATACTTGGCTGAAATCGTTGCCTGAGAGAGTATGGGATACTATTGATGTCAACTTTTTACGAAAGTTGGTGGAGGGGTATGACATGAACTACAAAGAGTACTTGATCCTCCATTTTCCTTTTATTTCTTTCCTTTCTTTTTCCCCTTATATTATTTTTTGCTTTAGAAGAGAGATGGCTCACAAGAACAAATCTAGGAGGTGTATCGAACTTTCTCAAGGGGTCGAACGAGAAATTGATTCCCGGGCATATGGAATTGTTGGTTGCATCACGCCCTGTGGAATTCCTTATATTACTTCCCGGGGAGGCCCTCTCTGTGGTCTCGAGTCTCTCGCATTGCAAGGGTTGCCTTTGGATCGACTTTTGCTCACACAGGAATCACAACGTGAACTGCAAGATCTCGCCGGAAACGCCATGAGCTCGACCGTTGTCGGGGCAGCTGTTCTCTCGGCTTTGATTGTGGGCTATAAAGTCCTGGAAAAGGGGGATGTAATCTCTATTCCTATGACCAAACCGTCTAGAAACAAAATTATTGCCCCTCGTGAGGATAATCATCTCGTACCAAGTAGCATGGATCTAACCTCTATTTCTATAATCGACATCCCGGCATTTCTAAAGAAGGCCACAAGTAGTGCTAGATATTGCACGTGTGAAAGGCAAACATCAACCAGAGGGACTATCCTACGCTGCACATTGTGTGGACATACAGCCTGCTCAGCTTGTGCCGGTAACCCGCCACACGCATATGAACGTTGTATTGATTTGACTCGCAGTGCGCCATTGGATTATATTGGTGAAATCAAGGCCATGCTGCCACCCCGCTTGGTGTTGTTTGGTATATCCGAGGAAAGTTATGACGATTTAAGACAGGACCCGCAGATTGCTGCCACTTGTCCGCCTGGTATCTGGAAAGACTTTTTGGAGGCTACTTCCCAGGCCTTTGGCGACGAACTCCGTTTTTCAGATATTAAACGAAGCGAAGTTTGGACGGTAATCTATGAAGGAAAACATTCTTTTTTAAAATTGATAATTGGTTTAGACTGTCAGCTCACTTGGCTCCTTTTTGCAAAGCCATCTAATACAGAGCCTACTCTGTGTCTCAAGCGAGAGATTCTTTCGAAACCGATTGCACGCATGGTACCTACATCTGGTGCCATTTTGGAGGGTGAGTGGGAAGTGTGCGCGCCTCTCTGCTCTAGTAGCACATTGGGATTTTCTGGTACTGGAGCGCAAATCCAATCATATGAGGCAAAGTGCGGCTTAGAAATTTCAGAATATGCAAAGTCGCAAGTGTGGTCTCAAATAAAAGTCGACGGGAGCGATGAGGAGGTGAAGGACCTCGAAGTTGATATCCGGGGCACCTACGACCTCTTGCCAGAATGTGGAACAGCTAATGCATGTTTGCATAGGAGATCAGCCGTAGAAGGAAAAGCTGCGGTATATCTTTTTTTGGATCCAACCAAATTGGGAGAACCAAAACATGATTCTTTTGTCTTCTCATTGGAACATAGACGGAATTCTGGGTATGCTGCACGAATGGCAATTGGCGAGGCATCTTATCACTGGCGCTCCTCAGCTATGAGCAATACTCCAGAGCCAGTGGCGGTCTATTATCGCAAGTGGGTTCGAGCTCCGAAAGCTGTTCTAAGCCCATACACGTCAGATTCCCCCATCAGGTGCTATAATTTAGACCCGGGGACAGTTTTCTCAATTAACAATCTCGACTGCCATCATGCCAACGTAACCCTGCTATCATTTTTGGTTCCGGAGCAAGTTTTGGGTTCAGCTTGGGTGAGCAACAAATGGGAAGTCACGAATCCTTTGGATTATCCGAACCTGATTCGAGAGTTTTCTTGGTTACTTCAAAAGGCTTCTGGCTTCTCTGCATTTCAGGAATGGAGAGAAGTCAATGTCAATCAATTGCCAATGGGAGATGACACAGCATGTAACATCTGCGTACCACCAAAACCAAGGATATTATGGGGTCGTAACAAGCGAGGATGGATTAAAGCATACGAAGATCCACACGATGCAGCCCTTTTCGAACGCCAGATCAAGTCTAGACCACCTCCATTCTTGATGTGTCGCCAGATTGATGACCAAAATGTTGGAAGCCTCCGTATTACACTAAATCTACAAACACTCCTGCACCAGGCATATGAAAGGTTGGCAAGGTCGAATTGCATTGATGGCGTTTCCTTCAAGTGGCGCCTTGTGCCCAATTCTTGCGATACTAGAGACTTACTATTTCCAAAGTTTAATCTCATCAGTAACAGGAAGGACCCTCAGGCTTCCCAGCCGCCGGGGTTTCTCTTAAACCTGCGGCCAGAGCAGTTGCGATCGCTGTCCTGGATGACACGGCAGGAAGATCATGATATTGAACCGTTCATTGAGGAAGAAACAGAGGAGGCGTTACTCCCCTCGCTCATGTGGCGTGCTGAAGGTAGAGTGGCAGCGAAGAAGACCATTCGAGGAGGAGTTCTAGCGGATGATGTTGGATACGGTAAAACTGCCATTGTCCTAGGACTGATTGACACACAGTATGAACGAATGGCCCGCCTGGCTCAACTTCCATCAACGCCTAGCGGATCTATCCCCACCAAGGCAACTTTGATCGTTGTACCACATATAATGGTTCAGCAATGGCATTCAGAAATCGACAAGTTCCTTGGTACTAAGTACAAGGTGCTCGTGTTTCATTCCGCGGCAGCTCTTTCAAAGAAAACAATTCGTGAGATTCAAGACTGTGATATCATTTTAGTCTCCTGGTCGGTATTCAATACACCTGGGTACTACCAAAAGATGCAAAGGTTTACAGGTGCCCCGAAGGTGCCCACCAAGGCAGGTCGGCATTTTGATGACTGGTTTCTTGCTGCACACACCTCCCTGAAGGAGCAGGTCCAGATTCTTACACAACAAGGTCCCAGTGCTTGTCTTGACTCGTTACGAGAGAAACGGCAGAGGGTCAAGAATTCCCAGGAGCACTACACTTATGTACCATCTAAGCGGCTGCGAGGGAAGCAGTATGAATGCGCGAACAGACAGGCGGACGTTGGATCAAAAAGTGGCGTCTCGTATGCCGAGATATCAAGCGAAGAAGAGGAATCTGATGCATGCCACGAGGAGGAACCGGCGGTTCTCCGGCGCAAAGTCAGCCAGCTGCTCGGACTGGTGCCTACGAAATCACAAGATGAGGCCTTGAGCGGCGTATCGGCGACAGATTCAACTGACGAGGATACTGAGTATGATGACTCTTTGGCAGAAACAAAATCAATGAAATCTGATTTTTCAGGAACGAAGAGTTCCTCACCTCTAAAAAGAAAGCGCAGCAAGAATCACAAAGGAGAAAGGGTCTGGGATGACCGCAAAGAATTCAACGTCTATAAAGACCTCCCACTTGGAGACTGGGGGGCAGTAAAGACGCCATTTTTCCACGCATTCACATTCAACCGAATCGTAATCGACGAATTCACCTATGCAAATGCAGATAGACTAGAGCCTCTATTCGCCCTACAAGCCCGCTCAAAATGGGTTCTCTCTGGAACGCCCCCACTAAACGACTTTGCAGACGTAAAGACAATTGCCCCATTCCTCGGCGTTCATCTCGGTATCGACGAAGAAGATTCGCAATCACAGAACAAAAGACTCCGAATGATTTCTAAACAACGCTCTGAAGCAGAAATCTTTCAATCCTTCCGTGCTCCACGCAGCGATGCGTGGCATAAGCGCCGGCATGATATTGCGCAAAGCTTTCTAGACCGATTTGCCCGAAGGAACGTCGCAGAGATTGACGAAATCCCATTTACCGAACACATTATCCTCCTTAATCAGTCTCCCGCCGAGAAAGCAGTCTACCTTGAGTTATACAAACAACTAATGACGTATAACCGCCAGCTCCGTCGAAGTGGCCGTAGTCGATTTAGCAGTGACCAGACAGAGAGACTAGACGAGATCATAAGTAGTAGCTCGACGGCTGAGGAGGCTCTGCTCAAACGGTGCACATCACTTGCACTAGCTGAGCGCTGGGACAGTAAAGGGAAACCTGAAGCTGCTACCTGCGCTTCTCTGATCAAGGTCCGGGAGGAACAGCTGGAGAACTTGAAGGCTGCTCTTGATGAAAGGCTCAAGCTGGCTGCATGGGTATACTGTGCATGTGATGTGAAATATGAGAACTTCCACAAATTTATTGAGAGCATCATCCGACACGACTTTGGAGATACAACAGTGACCAGCAAAGTATACCCTCTCCTCAAAACCGCCATTCTTACGTCCAAGACTGACGACTGGAAACCTTTCTTTGTCGATCCCACAATGGCTAAGGAGAGTATCTCAGGGCAATCCGAATCGGACTCCGTACTCGAGTTAAACGATGCTGACCCGCAGGAGAAAGAAGACTGCATTGATAACAACTCCGATACACAATCCACAAAAAGAACCAAAAAAGCAACGACCACCACCTCAAAGAAACAAACCAAGGTGATGAAACCAGCCAGCTCGTGCTCCCTTCTTCCAAGCAAACCAATCCGCGTAAGAGAATTCGAGCCCATCCTCCGGGAAGTAACCACTGCCATCCGAAATCTCATCGTGGAATGGGTTCTCCGCGAACGCTCCCTCCGATTCTTAAAAACCGTCCGTGACCTCCAACAAACCACAAACAAAACTGATATCCCTCAATGTCACCATTGCCAAAGCCGGCCGGATCTCCTCGGCGAAATAAACGTTCTAGGATCCTGCGGCCATGCTCTCTGTAGAACCTGCACCATCCCCACCAGACAAAGAGAGGAATGCATCGTCGAAGGCTGTCGAGGCTCCGGCAAACGCTTCAACATCATCAATGCCTCAACGCTCGGCTCCGATGAAGAGGACACCAGCTCCCAGTACGGCGGTACAAAACTCGACAAACTCATCGACATCATCCAAACTACTCCCCATGACGAACGAGTTCTCCTCTTCATCCAGTTCCCTGAACTTATTCACATCGCCTCCAAAGCCCTAACTCTAGCTGGGATCAAACACACCAGTATTCAAGCCACGGACCGGAAATCCAGACAAAAGATCGAACAATTTCAAAAGAACAACAACTTCGGAGACGATAAAGTATTGATTTTGAATTTGGGAAGTGAAATGGCAGCTGGATTGTACGTCCCCTTTCCCCTCTTCCCCCCAACTCTCTCTCTCTCTCTCTCTCTCTATTTCTATTTCCTTCCCATACTAACCTAATCAAAAAAACAATTAACTAAATAAATAGAAACCTCCAATCCGCAAACCACGTCATATTCCTCTCCCCACTACACACTCAAACTCAATACGACTACGATTCCACCATGACGCAAGCAATCGGTCGTTCTCGACGCTACGGACAAACCCGACACGTGCACGTATATCACCTCCTCTCGAAACGAACTGTCGATATAAATATCTTTCAGGATCGGCATGGCAAGCGTCTCCTAATTGAGCGAGGCGGGAAAGCCCTCCTAGTCTTCTCTCGGGATCATCATCGCCAAAAACAACCGCATAATGGAGGAGGAGAGAACGAATGGGAAGAGCGGGAAGAGGATGAGGATGAGGAAGAGGCTCTCGGTTGTCAGGGGCCATCGTTGGTAGTTGATGATGCGTTTTAAAAGCGAGTGGGATACAGATACAGATACAGCTACAGATTGAACATAAGTAGTATAGGTATGTATGTGGGACAGGAGGGGGGGTTAGAGGATTTACCTGGTTTGAGTTGTTCCGAATATTGGGTTTTCTATTGTTAGTGTCTCCCCGGTTTCAAGGGTTTTTTTTTATTGTTGTGTCGTTGTTTGGTTTTTGGGGGGGGGAACATTCAAAAATGGAAAAATGGGTGGGTACTTTTTCCCTTCTTAGTATGAATAAATATGAGCAAATATTCAATCTCAAGACAATTTGTTGTTTCTCGAGGGCTACACATGTTAATGTGAGTAGCTATAGGTGGATACTTGGGTAGTTTGGGGTTAAAACCAGTTGGTGGGTTTTTACTGCGATACGGGAAAATGTGAAACAAGAAAAAAAAGAATCAAACATCTATGGCTCAAAAAGACTAATATATCTGACCTTTCTAATTCTCCGTCAAAGAGAATCTATTCAGACCCCAATGGAACGTACTGTACATACATAATTGACGCCTGGTGGTCTCGACCTATTCTACCAGCCAATTAAAAAAAAAAAAAAGGTAAGAAAAAAAAAAGCACTTGATATGACACCGGGGTAAAGATTGGTAACACACGGAAAAAGGGAGGTGGGGGGGGGGGGGGGAAATAAAAAAAAAAAAAAGGAATTTTGTTTTTTTTTTTCCCTGATATTTGTTCAGATATTATGACATTGATTGAATAGTATGAGAATTTATTGGGCTGCCTGGGGTTGCTCATCCAGAGCACCATCTTTCCTCATCATAGTCTCGGGGCTCCAAACTGGATCGACCAGATTGCTGAGACCAGCGCTGTTCTCACAGCTCTGTCTTCCACTCAATGGTCCGGGAACGGGGACCTTGACACCAGTAGCGGTAGCTGATTCCTTCAGAGCAGTAAGAAGGGCCTTGGTAGATTCGGGGGTAAGATCCTCATAGTAGTCATCGTTGATCTGGACCATGGGGGCGTTGACGCAGGCACCGAGACATTCGACTTCGATGAATGTGAAAAGGCCATCCTCGGTTGTGTGGCCGGGAGTGATACCCAAATGTTCTGTGATAGCTTGGACGATCTTGTCGCTTCCGCAGCCACCGAGCTGGCAGGGTGTCTGTGTGGCGTGGAAAGAAGGAGAGAGGGAAAGTAGTTAGTATAACAATGTGATATCCATAAAGGATGGCAATCCGGTGGAAGGTGGAAGTGGGGAATCGTACTGTTGTGCAGAGCTGAACAAAGTATTTTCCAACGGGCTCACGGTTGTACATGGTATAAAAGGTTGCGACTTCGTAGACACGCATTGGGGGCATCTCAAGGAGGCGGGCGACCTCGTTCATGACACTGATACTGGTGAAGCCATGCTGACGCTGTCCCAAATCCAACAAGGGCATCACAGCAGCCTTCTTATACTGAGGGGGGTAGCGGGCGAGGATCTCTTCGATGAGCTTGTTGTTCTGCTCGGTGAACTTGAAGGGGATGGACGGGTTGTTGTGCGGGTTGTTGCGGTGCTGGGAAACTCGGGTGGTCAGCACCTAGAACAGCAATCTCCCCACCTCATTATCATTCAGCTGCGACTGCAGAGATGTCCCCGAATGATATCCGGGCAATCCGCAACAGTATCTCCAGCTAAGAGGGGCTTTCTCCACGCATTCTCTTTCCTAAACATACCACGGCAAGGGTGTCGCTAAAACGTTGCGGACCAGCCGAGAAAGGTCTGAATTGGGGCTTGGGGATGTGGTGGGTCAACTGGCGACCGGCCCGCGGGAGGGCGGGAAAGAATTTGGAGGCCATCTCTGGCAGAAGGAGAGGGAATTGAGGGGATGGAGTTGGGATTGGATGAAGATTGAGATGCTGTTGTTGGAGGTGAAGTTGGAGCGACTGAGGTTGAAGAGACGTTTTGCGGGAGCTGCGGCGGACCAATCAGCGCCGACAGATTACTCCCGCTTTCAATCCACCCATTTTTTTAGTCTTCAAAATAACCACCGCTAGATAGTAATTTCAACAACGACTTCAGATCCAGTAT
Organism: Aspergillus sparsus; assembly: GCA_027569235.1. Taxonomy (NCBI): domain Eukaryota; kingdom Fungi; phylum Ascomycota; class Eurotiomycetes; order Eurotiales; family Aspergillaceae; genus Aspergillus; species Aspergillus sparsus. The sequence continues at coordinate 104,032 of JAPDES010000064.1, forward strand.
TCTTGCATTACAATCATTTCATTCATGGCTTTATCTATCTTACTATCTTCTCTCCCTCCCCTCCTCTTCTTTTATATATAACCTCCAGGGCTCTTGGGTATGTCACTAATTATCTAGATGAGAAAACACCACATTACACAACCGGTTCCCATACATTCCCCCCCACTTAACTTCCATACACATCTTTTTATGCTAGCGTCGCATAGCGCTGAATGTGAAGATCAATTCGCGCAAGTAACTCTGCCTTCCTCTCCTCTGCAATCCAGCTCTCCCGAACGCTATTCTCTGCGATCGTCCTCCACTCCCCAACTGTCAGCTGAAACGCCTCCTGTACGGCGCAGTAGTTATCCAGAATGTAACCACCAAAGTAAGCGGGATCATCACTGTTGATCGAAAACTTGACGCCGGCATCCAAGAAAGCCCGGATAGGCACACGTGCGATCGAATCGACGCAACGCAACTGTACATTGGAGATTGGACAGACCGTCAACAAGACACCCTCGCGGGCGATGCGCTCCATTAACACGGGGTCCTCGACTAGTCGAATTCCATGGTCGATTCGTGTCGCACCCAACTCAAGTGCCGTGCTGATATATGATGAATCTCCCTCTTCACCGGCATGTGCGGTCAATCGGATCCCCTTGGCAGCAGCTGATGCGTACAACTCACGGAACATGTCCTTGGGCGGGCCTACCTCGGTGGAGGACCAACCCAGGCCGTGAACGGTCTCGGATTCAAAGTGTCCGTGGGCGAGTGCATCTTGGTAGGTTTTGGCGGCCGAGTCCACGGGTAGATGTCGGAGGAAGCACAGGATGAGACGGGTGGTGAGACCGAGCTGCTTCTCGGCCCTCCGGCAGCCCGCTGTAAAACCGGAAACAATGGTGTGGTAGGGAACACCCCGGTCCTGATGAACTTGAGGGTCAAAAAAGACTTCTGCGTGGTGGACACCGTCTTCGTGAGCCTTCTGGAAATATGCCCAGGCTAGGTCTTCAAAGTCGGACTCATGCTGTAGAACTGTCATGCCAATAAAGTAAAAACTGAGGAAGTCGTCCAGAGAGGAGAAGTTGCCGTAGCGGCTTTTCAGGGTTGCAATGGACTCGTAGGCTGGGTCACTGGGGAGCTTGACCCCGTTTCTCTCAGCTAGCTGGAAGATCAACTCGGGGGTCAAGCAACCTTCTAAATGGACATGATGTTCGCATTTAGGAAGACCATGAAGAAAGTCATGCCATTGCGATTGACACATGTTGTCTTTCTTTCTTTCTTTCTTTCTTTCTTTCTTCCTTTCTTTTTGCAGCAACACAGGTAATTGTAAATAAATAGGCAAAGACAAATCAAGGCTCAGTGGGGTATAACGAACAGTAACAGGTAAGGTAGAAAAGAAAGACAGAAACGAAAAGAAAAAGAAAAACACAGTAAAAAGTCACAAGAGTAAATACCTACCAAGATACTTATATATCCTCAACCCTCCAAGTCCCAATTAATATTAGTTCAGATCCCTCTCCGTAGTAATAATAATTATAATAATAATAATACTTTGTACTAATGGTTACATATCCAGTCATCAACCCAATCAGAACTGGTTAAAAAGAAAAGAAAAGGGGGGGAAAGCATCATGGATCAAGTGGAGTCACTCTACTAAAAAAACTTATTCTAATTCCCTACCAGAAACGACTCACCCAAGATATAAAAGTAAAGAAAAACAAAAAGAAGCCGGAGGATATTCCAGAAGGGTAACTAAACCACTAAAAGACTACAGTTCTTTCTCCACCTAGGTCTTCTTCGGGTTTAAACCGACAGCAACCCAGTTAGGGACCTACTACTATCTATAACTACATAACTACACAGACACGAGTATTTTATGACTCACAGGTGGAAATTTAAGTGTGAGGGGAAATTCGTATATTTCTTGATAATAATTTGATAGGGTTTATTTTATTGGGTGGAGAGGAGAGGGGGGAGATGATCCTTTTTTTTATGTATATATATACTGGTACGTAGTATAATACTTGTTCTTTATAATAAAACAAATTATTAATAATTCAAGACAAAACAGAAAGAAAGCGTGCCTGGTCTATCCTGCCTGGTTCCATCATCAGTAATTATTATCATCACCGGCGATGACCGACGGGGATCGGAGATCCACTCACCTCACCCACCTCACTAGGAGGGCAGAAGAAGAGGGATGGTATCCACATTATTATGAGTACATAGTAGGTACGTATACTACCGTATTACTTTGCTTATCTCTAGGTACCTACCTAGATACTACTACTGCTGCTGCTACTAGCTGTGATTGAATTATGGATAAATAAAAAGTAATAGTAGTAGTAACTCTATTTCGGTGTTCAAGTCCGTGTTCCCATGGTTGATAGGTAGGTAGTAGATATGATTCTGATTGATAATCGGCATGGTTGGTTTACGTTGTTAATCGTTTTTCAGTTGGGATAGAAAAGGTTCCTTTCGAGAAGAGGAGGTGGTGGAAGTAGAAGAAGAAGTGAAGTGGACGAGGGGGTTCATTAATCGCTATAATAATTCTTTCAAGTTTACACGTTGTATAGAAAAATCATACCCTCAACTCCGTGCCAGCCGCCTTCCTCAGCCGATTCATCACCGCTGCAGCCAAATCCCCTTGCTGCTCCGATACACCCTCAACATAAATCACATCCACCTCCATCTCGTCCATTGCCCGGAGCGCTGAGAACAGCCCACGGGCAATCGACTCCATATCAGGTCCCAAGTGACAATCAAACACCTCCTTCGACTTGCCCTCCCCAGTTGGAACCCTGAATCCAACCAGGCTATCCACCAGGGACGGAATCGGTTGCAGCGTCTTCTGCATCTCCTCCTCAGACAGGAGCCCTTCTAGCCCACGCTTCCAGCTCCTCGTTCGCACAACCCCAATCATGTGCGCCCCCACAGCCGTATCCTGTAAATCGTGATGTATATGATTTGTAACTGCCCGCTCGTCTGAGCCGGACTCAAACAGAACCACCCGCGCCTTGGGCGAGTAGTGTCGATATTTCATCCCCGGTGCCCGCGGCACCTCCTTCGCGTCTAGCGCCCCATCGCGATATCCAATCTGTACATTCTCCCAGCCATCACACATCCTAATCTCTTCGATGCCCACTCCACCGGGTCTCAGGATCGCAGGCGGGTCGGAGAGTCCGTCCACAACTGTACTCTCCACGCCAACCCCACAAGAGCCACCATCCAGAATCAGCTGAATCCGTCCCTCCAGGTCATGGAACACATGCTCTGCCGCTGTGGGAGAAGGTTTCGTTGACGCGTTCGCCGACGGTGCCGCCAGCGGCCGATCCGCAACATGGATTAACAACCTAGCCAGTGGTGAGGCCGGCATGCGCGCACCAAACGTCGTCAGGGTCGACGTCACCTCCGGGGCCAGCGGTGACCCAGACGGATTGGGGAGGAGGATTGTCAGTGGGCCGGGCCAGAAGCGAGAGATCAAGCTATGGTAGATGGGTGGGATAGAGTGTCTAGCGGTTCTTGTAGAGTGGGGTCTTAGATTTTCGGTTCCAACAGGGTTGAGGAGCCGTTCGAGCATCTCGAGGGAGTCAATATGTACAATGAGCGGGTTATCTGAGGGCCGTTGTTTGGCTTTGTAAATGCCCCGAACGGCACCGCTGCGTGTAGCATCTGCACCGAGTCCGTAGACTGTCTCTGTAGGGAACGCAACGGGGATATCACTCGTTTGGAGGAGATTGGCGGCCTCAGAAATCGCGGACGCTTCGGGGGTCTGGCGGCTCTGTTCATCCGCCCACCATTCTGCTAGGGATTTGTTTCCAGGACCCTCTTTGTTCAGTCTTCGAACGGAAAGAATGCGGGTAATTTCTTTGTGCGTCATTGTGGTGGTTGTTGCTGCTGCAGCTGCAGCTGCAGCGGTGGTCGCGGTGCGCTTGAGAAGCCCGCGCGGGGAACCGCGAGCAGCAAAGCGACGAGGAAGGAGGGAGGTAAGCAGGTTGACCGCCGTTCTAGACCAGCAATAGAGCGTTAAAATAAATAAAATAACACAAAAAACACAATCTTATATTATCAACTTTGTGTCATACATGAAGTAGGTAGCGGGGGAGATGAGTCAAGGATCCAGAAAATCAACCACGCAGCAGACTGGGGGCACGATTCGCTAACGATTACGATTGGATGTATAAATTAGAATTTGGCTAGCCAAGCTTCTACTAAGCCTTCTTGAAGCTCTTCCCAGAGTTATCGAGAGGATGTAATGGCAGCATCTGCTGAAGATATTGACAATAATAATCACCCGATCTTTTTTTTTTTTTTTTAGAAAATCTTCGCGATGACGTCGGTTGCATGACTAAGCACAGTATGCCTAAGGAATCACTTTGACTTCAGGTGGTACCTCTTAAACTTATTATTTTGATTTCTATGTATATGTATATGCCTCTTTACATCTTGGAAATGTAAAAGACAAAAGAACTACCGGAGGCTGTTAAGCAGTCGGAATATTAATCTCAAATCTCCGCAATTATTTGCAAAAGCGTATTGACCTCTGTAAATATGGTGACCCATACCCGATTATATAGTTTGGTTGGCGCTATGCATCACGGCCTACAGTCATGCGGCATGATAACCCCGAATGATTAAAGCCTTATAAATGATATGTAAATATACATCTGTTACTTCTTCTTGCCTCCCTTCCCTCCCTTGTTACCGCCACCGCCGCCCTTCCCCTTGCCTTTGTCTCCACCTCCAGTGCCCGGCCCAAGCATGATCCGTACCTTACCCACAGGAACCGTATTGATAATTTCAGTATCCTTCCAGCCCTTCAACAACTCTCCTTCCCGTGCCCGGAGCCTTTCTGCTGCATTCCGGGTAATACCGGCATCTTCTGCATGCTCCTTCTTCACCTTTCCTGTGGTTGTTTCAGACACCCATCGCCCGAGAATCTCCTTGACGGCCTTGCCCTTCTTCACTGTACCAGGTTGAAGCTTAACGCGATACTTATAGCGGCCAAGCGCTGACCACGGGGCACACAGGGGAATGGCTGCCAGAATCTCGTCCTCTGGACTAGGTGTTCCGACTAGCGCCGGAATCCATTCAAGATCGGCAGCTTCAGCAGCAGCAGTCTCCGCATCGTACTCATCAGCACCGCCTTCCTCGAAGAGAGCCTGTCGCTTCTTCTCCGCTTGTGCTGCGCGCTCATGTTGAGCTTTGCGTCGCTTCTTTTGTTCTTCGGCTTCCCGTTCACGCTTGGCCTTCGCCTCCGCTTCAGCCGCAGCTTTTTGTGCCTTCTCGTTCGTTGCACCAAGAAGGCGTAGCGCTAATTCTCGCTCTTCATCGTCCTGGTCCGCATATTTTGTGGATGCTTTCTTGTTTTTCCCTTTTCTTCCCCGAACGGGAGGAGTGGCCGCTTTAATGTTGGCAGATTTCACAGAGGTCCCATTCGTTTCTATTGTCGAAGACTCCAGGGTCTTTCCTTGTTGTGAGGTGGCAGATGGCTCCAGCGGTTTACCCTTCTTGAGCAAACGTTTTTCCTTGGCGGAAAGATGGCGCTTGCCTTGGGTTATCGAGGAAGCTATGCTTTCGGTGTCACCCAAGCTGGTTTGATCTTCAGCCGGTGCTTCTTCAGAATGGTGTGATTCTGCGTCATCTTCGTGGGATTCCATTTGATCATCAGCTTTGGTTTGGTTGTCTCCTTCATTTGAATCCGCAACCTGTGTCCCCTCGGGTAAGTCTCGCTGCAATGGGTTGGAGACAGAAGCATTATCATTCTCTTCCTCCTCATCTGACTCTTCGTTCAAGGGTTCTTGTTCTGGAGAAGCGGGCCGTTCACTGGGCTGTGAGGGCTTTTGCTCCAATTGAGACTCTAGAGCCTCAGCATCTTGTGTGGCCGGTTTCTCACCCTCATCCTTCTCCCCTACTTCTGTAGATACTGATCCATCGAAATGAGCTGTTTTGTGGTTTTTAAGACTCTCCTTGCTAATCTGGAACATCACAGCAAAACCTAGGACAAGCTGCGACGGGGCAAGGAAATGTTTTTCACCTTTGGTGAGGAATTGTCCTGTTGGAAGAAGATCACCAGCAGCCGCAGTTTTAGTAACCTGGCTCGCATCGACCCACCACGCAGACATGATTGCCTTAGAATCCCAGGCGCTTGATGTACATACACACAGAGTGCCTGCCTGGGACAGAGTACTTGGCGGAATAGCCGCACTGGCTGACCCAGGTCTATTTTTGACGATGATGGGCATGGCGCCCTCTAGATCGGCGTGTATGAAAATATCGCCTTTTTTAAGGTAGCGACGATATATAATTTCGCTCTGCATAGCATCACGGCCACTATAAGACAAATAAGTATATATTTAAGAACAGAAAAAGTGTTTGAGAGAGAACTTACCCCAGGACTAGGTATCCTTCAGAGGATATGAAAAAGATGAACTTTTCGAACCAGAAGGGCTGCCGGGACTGGCGGAGAACTTGCTTCTCCTGTTTCAAACTTCGTTTCAAATCGTCCTTGACCTTCTTTTCATGACTCTTTAGCGCCTTTGTTGACGACTGAGTTGTTCTTTCGGCCTTGACCGCGGCTACTTTCTTCTGATCGAAGTATTGGGTGGCATTTGCCCACGGTGAAAGGCCAAGGTCAATGTCGATAGTCAATGCTGCTGAGTCCCCCTGGGACGGCTTCGTCTCTTCTTGCTCGTCTTCCGAATCTTCAGATTCTGAAAATAGCTCGTCTGCATCATCTTGTTCGTCCCCCACTTCACCGAGAATTAAAGTGATAGTATTTTCGTAGAGCTTCAACGGAAGTTTGATGATTCCTGCAACCGGGTTACCCCTGCTCTGCTCCATTTCGATCAACCGAGCAATTTCCACCCAATCCATGCCTTGGGCAATCAAGCCATTCACTGCATCCATTGCTTCTTCAACGCGATACACATTGTCTTGGATGGCATTTGCTTTCCGGATGTGCAGCTCTTGGGCTTCTTGGAGGGCTCCAATCCGCTTCTCATGCTCCTGTTTCACAGCATCAAGCTTTCTTCTAGCGGCCGCTTGACGATCCGTCAGCCGGGTCTCCAGCTTCTGAGACTCAATTGAGGAAAAATATTCGTCCACCGTCGCATTCATAGAGCTAAACTCAAGGATTGTAAAACCTGGTTTCCCTTCAAACTGTCGCGGTTTAAAGGGGTGGAAATCCTCATAGAGAAACCCAGGTTTAGTTTCGGACGACACTTCACCCTCAGCCATAGAATCGGGCGCTACCTGTCGGGTATCTTCCTTTGCAACAATATATCCTGGATGATCCTGCTCCTTCGACAGGATCCGAGTGACGCTCTGCGCTTCCTCTAAGACCCCATAAACTGATTTCAGAAGTCCCTCATCCGCTAGAACCTGCTCCAGTGGCGTTGCAGGATTCACCTCTCGAACAGCAAATGCATGATCCAGCAAGAGCGGAGGATACTCCGGAAATCCCTGCGATAAAGCCTTCCGGAGGATATCGGTGTTTTTCTTTTTGGATTTTTTGGGGGCCCCATCCTCATGTGCAAACGTAACTTTCGCTTTCTCCAGCGTCTCTCTGATCCTGTCGAGCGTGATATCCGGAACCCCATTGTAATTCTGCTTATTGGTCACCGTATATTGAATCCCGACCTTGGCTTCCTCAATCCCATCCGCGCCGGGTACCTGGCGCAGAAGCGCCACAATTTTGTAATCCCGATCGGTGATGATGACATTACCACCGGCGAAGAATTCCAGTAACATATGGTATAAACCATCGCTGAAGGTGAAATCAATGACCCGGTCTGTGCCGATCTGCTTAACGGAGGTGATGCGGCGAGATTTTAGGGATTTGCGCATAAGTCTCACGAAGGAAGAGGGCGTCGACGCTGTTACGCGCGTATATTGAGTAATATGGCAGCGGAATCCAGAGTCTACAATCAATTGTTTGCGGTGATCTGGTTTTGCGAGCTTGAATAGGAAGATTCTCTACAGGCACGGCTTCACGTTAGCTTCTCTCTCCTTTTTTTCTTAGCCCTCCTCTCTCTTCCCCAATAAGAAATAGAGTGCATATATATATAAGGGTGGTGTAGGAACTTAACCTACCGAAGATAGATCGTAGATATTCGAAACTCGCAGCCCGACAATCTGTGCCGCGAGTTCCTGGGAGATGACCTAGAGGGAATTGTTACCGGTTGGGACCTGTGCAACTTTTATTTTTCAAACGGAGAGATTTGGGAATAGACATACCTGGACATCCAGCGAGGAGAATCTTTGCTTCATGTTTTTATGTTGTTGTCCAAGCCAAAGCGAAATCAGTCCACTGAAAAGTTGCTCTGAGTCAAAGAGTTTTGGTGCGCATGTAAGTATGGCTTTGTTGGTTCGAAGGAGGGACTTCGGCCGTGACGTATGCGGGGCACACAGTTTTTTGCCCACTTAATCAATTTTGAGGGTTAATTCAATCCTATGTTATGGCATTCCATTCACGGACGTTTCAATGCCTTAAATATTTTGGTCTTAAAATACTCATGTAACCATTATCATGGACTTTTGAGAGAGTGGGGGAGTTATTTAATTTGTGGACACACTGCGTTGCTGTTATGGCTTCACTCTTGGGTGATCGTGGCCTTTCGCTTTTTGGTTCCAACCCCTTCCCTATTATTCGAACTGGTTTTAGATACCAAGAATATGGCTTTTAAATGAAAACAATACATGAGGAGTATCTCTATAAAACCCACGGAACCCGGTACTAAGATAGACGCAGGGAGCGGAAATAGGTGAAAAACAGAGGATCAATAAATCAACACAAATTACACCACGCCAATACCCAACCAGGTCGTATAATAATAATAAAAAAAAAAATAGAAAAGGGTAATATCAAATGCAAACCCATGCAAATACAAGAGCTTTAGAAATGAAGCAAAGGAGGAAGAAAGAGAGAAGAATAAAAGGGGAGGGCAGATGTTTTCCAGTTCCTCTCACATTTTACATCTGCCGCAATCCCTCCGCCAGACGTCGCTTTCCAAGTTCCCAAGCGTTAAGGAGACCTTGCTCGGAAAGGTCGATGCTCTTGAGATTCGGTGCATCAGCAGCAGGCGCACGGCTAACGCGGGAGGCAATCAAAACTGGGTCGGTCTCTAGAATGATGCCATCGTCGATGATCTCGTCAATCGCGAGGGCAACCAGATCATAGTTTTCAACAATCGTTCGCTTGTCCGTAGCACCCCTGGAAATGTCAATTTAGTTAGATATGACTTACTTTAGCTCATGTAGCCCGGGAATGGAACAAGAAGCAAAGGAAAGAGAGTATTTAAATAAGACACATACTTGAATAATATCCCCAAAGCATCCCTCAACGACAGAACCACGTTGTAGAGTAGTACTTCGTTTTCGTTAGAGCCACCCACAACGTAGAGCATCACGTCGCTCTCGAGCTTGAAGACAACAATCCGGTTGTCGTACAAGATTACATCGCTAGTCTGCTTGTTTGTCTTGTCGAGAAGACCCTGCTCAAAGGCTTTCTGTTCTTTGAGAGTGGGGTAGGGATTCGCTCCGGGGTAATCAGTTGAGTTGGGTGCGGTGCCAGCTGGTGGATGAGGCGGCGAGTAGTATTTGGCCAAGATGCGAGAACCATCGTCCGCCGACATAAGGAGGACGGCATTAACGGAAAATAGAGATAAGGACCCCATGGTAGGCAATTGCTTTTATATGGAATGAGTGGATGAGTTGGAGATGTTGCGGCGCAACGATCGGTATTATTTACTGTCAAGCTGTCCGCAACTCGGAAGCCGCTATAATGTTGTTCCGGTCTATACTACACCTGGCTGGCCTACAGTAACTTGGTGTTGGGCAGAAGGCGTCAGGAAGAAAACCTATGTAAGCGATTATTTTTATTATTTATCTTCTTTACAGACTAGTGGGTCAAAGTATTTCATCTGCAAAATTCATATATCTAGGTAACTAGAAGGTACAAGAAATTTGTTCACATCATCATCTCAGACAGGGGATTATTATTGGTAATTGTCACAAAAAACATCACTCTATGAGTCAAAGAATGTAAAAAGCAATATGTTCATCAAATAAACATGGGCATAAACAGGGAGAAATATCGTCGTCTGGGTATGTAGCCTCGTGGAAATGGTAGACCTTCAAATATCTAGACCCATGACCAAAATAAATATACCTTGTATCAAAAAGAAAAAGTTGGAATCCAATGTAAAACCAAACAGCTAGGAGGATCAAGGCCAAAAATGATCACCAATTTCATAATCAATGTGAACAATCAAGACAGGGTATTCCAAATTGTGAGAACATCCTGACAGTCCAGTATCAAACGCCCAGAGGGTTGAGTTGTCTATGTTATAGACACCTGAAAAGCGGGATGGGAAAAAAAGAGAGGGGAGGAAAAAAACTATTAAAAATAACAAGGCCAAGAAGCGAAGAGTAATGAAGTTATAAGTGTCAAGCGATTATGTAGAGGTAGATCACAAGGGTTGCTGTGTGGACTCGCTGGAACCTGGACGGTTGAACCATGAGATCCAGCTCCCCCGGTTAGCCTTCTTCCGGGCAGCTTCCTCCTCCTCGGCGGCTTTAGTCTCACTGACTAGTCTTAATGGTCGTAGTTTGCTCTGTGTCATAACCGCTCCAGTGTAATTTGTCATGCCATTGCTAGAGCGAGGTGAGCTCGAGGTTGCGCCAGTGGAAGCGGTATCACCCGGTGGGTCACTGGAGATGCTGCCAGAGCTACTTAGGCGGCCACGCTCTGGTCCACTAGAGAGCGATGGAGCACGACCAGCGCTTATTCCTGAAGTGTAACTTGGTCCTGAGAAGGGACTCTGGCGGGATCCAAGACCCATGACTGCAGTCGGGCTGATGGGACCACCAGAGTTGCGTCCACGGTACATCTGACCGACAACCGCAGCAGCAGCAATATCTGCTTGTTCAGACCTAGATCTGCGGTGTCCCGATCGTACCGACTGCGCACGGTTCAGGGGGATGCTAGGGGCGGTTTCCGGGTTTTCATGCGCGTTTGGGGCCGGCGGTGGCATCATGCTGAGTGGGCGAGAACGCGGCTGCGGCTGGGGCCCCTGACCAGAAACAACTGATTTTGCTTTCTGTAGGAAGGTTTGCTGGCCGGAGTCGTCTTTCTCTAGGGGGGTAGGAGGGAGGTCTTTGTCGCTGCCAGCCTTCTTAGCGGTTGCTGAAGGTTCATTCTCATTCTTATCCAGGATGGCTTCAAAGCCTTCATGCTGCAGGAGACGGCTGATAATACGCTCAATATATAGTGTCAACGCCTTGTTCTGATCCCTGAGCGTTTTGAGTTCTGTCTCGAGCTTGCGGTTGTCATCTGTTTCTGCTCTTGCGTCTGCAGATTCCAGTTCATCAGCCAGTGACCCTAAACCACTGCCTGTGTCCTTCCTCTCTTCGACCTCAGGATTGATTTCACGCATGAAATCACCCTTGGTGAAATCGCCATTCAAGGTTCGCTCACTTAGGAGTAGCTGGTAACTCTCGTTGTCCTCCATTAGTCGAGCGTTGGCCATACGGGCTTCAAGAAGCTCCTTCTCAAGTTCCCTCTGGCGACCGCCGCCCTTGTTTTCCATTTCAACCAATTTAATCTGCGATTCCGCTAGCTCAAGCCGCAAGGATTCGATTAGTTTATCCTTTTGCAGCAGCAGTTTAGAATTGTTTCGCGATGGGCTGCGCTCAATTTGAGATGAAGGTGCAAACTGTCCATCCATATCGGGGGATGATCGATTACGAAAACTGGCTATATAAAGAACATTGTTAGGGTTGGGTTGGACTCGCGTCAAACAAGGGGGAGGGGAGGGGGTGGGGAGGGATGATGAAAGAAGAGTCCGACATGAAAGGAATTCTTACAAGAACGAGATGGGTTCTTTTCATTTTCAGCGTTGATCCGCATATCCTTTTGAGCCAAGGTCTCTTTCAGGCGTTGGATGGTAGCCTGCATTTCCTCCTCTCGACTCGTTTGCTGCTCCTTCTCCTGTAACATAGCATTCCTTTCAAGTTCATGGGCCTGCCCCAGATCTCGGATCTGTCTGACATGATCGCGAATTTCGCCGTTCAGTGCTTCGATTTTGCTATCCTTCTCGTGAGCCTGGTCTTCTAGCTTGCCTTGCTCACTGACAGCCTCATCGAGGCGCATTTGCAAAACACCAAGTTGCTTGCGGTATTGCTCGGAGGCAGTCTCGGCTTTCTGCAACTGCTCCTTCAAATCCTCAATGAGCGCGGCATTCTGGGCCCGCGCCTCCTCCTCAGAGGGATCAGTTGTGATTTTGGGCACGCTTGACATGCTGAGATTGGACCGGCCAGGCTTTCTGGCGGCAGCACGCGCAGAAACGGGGGTCGATCCGCGGAGCGATGGGGTGCGAGAGAGGCCATTCGAAGGCGTAGTAGGAGATCGGGTATGCCCGCGCGACGGAGTCCCATTCACTGTCGATTGATCTGCCGTTGAGGGCTTGGAGTTGGAATTAGAATTGGCCGGAGTTCCCGACTTGCGAGGTGTCGTCGCCGACATGATCACCGTATCTGACAGAAGTCAAAACGTTGGTTCACTGCAAAGCGACTCGGGAAAGGGGGGGTAGTGGGAGGGTAGTGGGAGGGTGATGGAGATGAAAGTTGTTCAATACCTAGGAACGTCCGATGAAACGATCGGGAAATTAAACAGATGAATTTAAGGAACGGTCGCCTGGAGTAATAATGGTAGTAGCGGTCAAAACACAGTGGACGCTAGCCTGCTCCTCTTCCACTAACTACCACAGTGGGGGAAACTTTAGTAGTTAGGAGTAGTACTGAGGTAAATTAGGTATTCTTCAATCTTTTGCGGCTGTCCACGAGTTTCGTAGCCAGCTGGCGAGACAAGAATAATATTACCGACTGAGAGGAGCAATAAACTAATATTGCTCAGATAAAATTAGGATTAGTATAAATAAATAACAATAATAATAATAAGGAACATGGCCGACTAATAGTGAGCGGTCGCTGCGGTGTAACGGCTGAGTAGGGGCCGTTTCTTCTCTCCTAAAACAATTCAGAGTGCAGGTAAGGTAAGGAATCATTATTATTACGCATGGTTTTCAGGCGTACCATAGCCGTTTCCATATTACATACGGGGTCCCAGAAGATTGGATCATCCACGTCGATTCGCTCTTCAGCCTGTGTCCTTTCAAAACCGGGCCCCTTAGGCCTAGAAATAAAATAATAATAATAATAATAATAATAATAATAATTTCTTCTTCTCTCACCTATGCTAGTCTATTAATCCCCTAACATGACACATCTTCCCGGCTGGTCTCATGTTTCTGACTTTCCTGATACCCTTACTGTTTGCTTTTTCACAAAGTTTTGTTGAGGGTGGCTAGACCTTAACCAGCCAGCCATTCTACTCCTGCGGAAATCGAGCGACTTGAACTTTCCCTTTCCGCTTTGGGCCCAACTTGGTGCTGCTTTTGGCTTAAAAGCAGAAAAGTGCGTGTCCTGAGCAACCCCGGATTGCTCCGAGAGCGAGGACTACTATAATAGTTATATAACGTAAATAAACTATGCGCAACTAAAGTCCCATATTAACTTTGGCCCTGCCAGCCAGCCTTCTAAAAATATGCGGCCCCATTATGTAAATTATCTATTAATGCTATCTTGATGACCTCGTTATGATATCGTGGAAGAAAAGAAAGTTGCGCCAGAGTTTATGAAAAAGCATCTATACCAAGCTTTTAAAGAGAAGGTCAAGTCTGGTACTTTTGTAGAATTTACCGGTTAGCTGATCATTTATTGTGACGAAACAGGGTGAGTTGTCTCAGTTGTTGCCTATTATTGACATTGTATATGTAACTGGTATGAGCTGGTAGGTTTCCTGGGTTAAAGGGGAGGATACCTAGGTATGAATGGAGATGGAGAGAGATATGATGTCCAAGTGAACACAGATAGTTAGAGCAACACAAGTATTAACAATCTAAGACTATTCAATAGGTCATAGTCAGTCTCATTTACTTTCTCTTAACTTCCTAGAAGAATTTACAGGAACTTTCATCTTATTCACCCACTATCCTCCTTTCTCTTTCTGCTTCTCACTCTTTGCTTGGCCCTTTGACAGATATAAACCTAAACAAATGAGATCTTCGGTTTTCATACTATCATAACTTATTGACAAAGTTTGACAGGGGCTTGCAACTTGAGATAAAAAAACATACCATGGGCGTTTGAAAGCACCGGTTTGTCTGATCTGCCAGTTCGGCTCTGCATCTTTTTCCAACACTTACTCTGTACGGCTCATCCGTCACTTATCCACGGGTCATTCTCTTTGTGTTAAGTTTATTCCCGAAAGCTTAGAGTAAGTTTATGTCACGATGAACTCACTAACTAAGCTTGAAGATGCTCTCCACAGTGGGCTGCGAGGGCCTCCTAGACTTTCCCTGCTTCAGCTTCGCTGGCAATGGCCGGACAGTATCCAACCCACGCATGTAGAGGATCACAGGATTGTAATCGCTATTGTGGCCTTTGGAATCGTTTACGCCAACAGGTTGAACGTTAGCACATAACTCTAGGAGGTAATTTAGGTTAGAATTTTTCACGATCTCTGCCTCTGCCACCTTATTGGGCATGCGAGATTCCTACTTCTTAGCTATCATGCTTGAAAGTCTAAGCCAGTTAAGGGGGCGCGCGAAGTGCGAGCACGTCCCTTGAGACTGTTTGCTTGCCACCATTTTCGTTAGTTATTCTAAAGGAGTACAGGAAGGTTCAACTTTTATCAACAGCAACGCGTTTCCATTTTTGTAGATGATGATTTGTGAGAATAGCGTTAGATATATAGGGTGTTGTGTGACCAAGAAAACCAGACCCTTGCCTTCCTAACGCCCTTACCAAAGTGATGAGTTAGTTGTTTATAGGCCAGAGTATGTTAGGGTTTGGAGACACGGCGTTAGTCACGTGGAGGACGAGCCTGCATGGCTCCTAGATTAACTACTCAGTGGGCTGACCAGAGCAAGCCGGGAGTGACCGGAGCACTGGGTGCGTGTACCAGAGCGCTATGTGCTTCCAAAAGCGGCGGACGGGCCTCGCAGCAAAACACTATGTACCCCGTATTTCCATCGGGGGCTAGAGGGGAACACGAGACCGTTCACCTCAAAACGGCCCCTCCTTTCCAAGGAGACCACGATCGAAATCCAACACATAGTACGAAAAGGATAAAGATAGATCAGAGTACAGCCCTCCACTATGCCTTTTTTATGCCCTGCTGCGGACAACATATCGCCATCTGGCACAAGTAGTACTTCGTATGAAGAGTAATAATAGCCCCCTCTTCCCAATGGTCCAATCAATTTATCCCCTCGCCCGGCAGCGTTGTCCATTTTAGCGCCGTATTTTATCTGTCCGAGCGTGACGAGAGATGGCACGATATAACTGAATGTAATCAATCTCGCATGTAATTAATTGTGTTAGGCAGTACAAAGTAAGAAGAAAAATATAAAAATATAAAAAGTAAAAAAAGTAATAAAATTAATTAAGGTTGATACTCCTCCCAAAGAGACTTCAAGCAAAGAGCTACTCCATACATTACATACTAAACATCTTGAATTTGACCACCAACTCTGTTAGAGCTTTTATCTCCATCTTCATTTACATGTACACCATGCACATTCGGTTTGGCTCTTACGTTCTTTGATGGCTTAGATGGATATCTAGCCGGACAAAAAGCAGATTATCTATATAACTTTCAAAAAAAAAAGCTTTTAATAGAGTTTTTCTATTTTAACAGCACTGTAACCCAGAGCCAGTGGTTCAAGGTCGTCAAGGAGACCATGCTGACTCATCTAACGGAACGGAGGAACGCGAATCCGGACCTCGCCAAACCCACAAAAAATCCCGGATAGGATAGTTTTTTACTTCCCATCCCAATCCTAAGACACGGCCGGAGCGCACGTTTTTCAATACACCTTCAATCCACCTCAACAAAAGCGTAACGATGGCCCCCAAGAGCAAGAAGACCGGTGACACTATCTCCTCGCGCCTGGCGCTTGTGATGAAGAGTGGAAAGGGTATGCCAGCTTTTTCAATTAGTTCTTTGACATGAAGATATTTTCTCAAATACTGTTACTGACCTCGACTTTTTTTTTTTAACAGTCACCCTTGGCTACAAGACCACCATCAAGACCCTGCGTGTGAGTAATTCGCAATGAATTATCGACCGACTTGTCAATGGCCCGACAATGAACATGGATACTGACGAAATTATCTCTGAAATAAAGTCCGGCAAGGCTAAGTTGGTCATCATTGCTGCCAACACTCCTCCCCTCCGCAAGTCTGAGCTCGAGTACTACGCCATGCTCGCCAAGACCCCTGTTCACCACTTCGCTGGTAACAACGTGAGTGTTTTCATGGAATAACGGGTGACAGATTGTTCGGAAAAGTCAGTGGCTGATACGTGTTTACAGATCGAGCTGGGAACTGCCTGCGGTCGTCTCTACCGCTGCTCCACCATGACTGTCTTGGATGCTGGTGACTCCGATATCCTCACTAGCCAGTAAGGGTCGGATTATGAAATCGTGTTATGTCTGAATGTCGAATGTCTTGGGAAACGCGAGGCATGCTTTAGATTATGACAAGATATTAAAAAGAAAAAAATACCAAAAAGCTTATGATGCTTCAAATTTGTCGTTTCTTATTATTCGTATGCCGTATTTGGGGGGAGTAAATCAAGATTCTCGGCGTTAGATATCTAATCACCTGTATGGGTTGTGACCGATAAATCTACCTACCTAGTTTTCGGGTCCATTGGTGGGTCCGTCGACGTGAAGGAGCCTACCTAGAATGCTCGAGTAACAACAGGAACCTACCTTCAAACTAACTCTGTAGATATCAGGTATACTAAATGAGCCAATATAGAACATTCTTAGCAGTACGACTTGGACGCTGATAAAGTGTCCGAAGTTCTGACAAATGCGTCATGGGCGTCCCGAGCGGTGATTGGCGGAGAAGCTAGGGCTTAGGGTTTTGCCACTCGTTAGCGGGAAGTTGATTGGAAATCAACGCCAAAAGTGCCTGCGACAAAAGGATCCCCTTCCCTTTCGACTCTCGACACCACCTCTTTCGACAACCCTCACCAGTTCGCAGGAAGTGCAGTCAGGTACATTTCCAACAATTCAAAATGGCTCGTCGTCCCGCCAGATGTTACCGCTACTGCAAGAACAAGGTTCGTTTGGAGATTTTTTTTTGTGTTATGTGTGGATTTTTTGGGAGTTTGGTCTCGCTTGTGTGGGGAGAAGGAACAGCAACTTTGCCAGCCAACTTAGCATACGCGAAAAGACAATCACGATGAGAGATTACTTTGCTGTTACGATTTTCTTTTTAAACATTTTCATTTTTCTCTTGGAGACATGACTATTTTTTTTTTTTTTTTTTTTTTTCGCTTGTGACGAATTTGGGCCATGATAAAAGTTACTAACGTGAGATTTTCGCATCATTCTAGCCTTATCCTAAGTCCCGGTTCAACCGTGGTGTTCCCGACCCTAAGATTCGTATCTTCGATCTGGGACGTAAGAAGGCCAACGTCGATGACTTCCCTCTCTGCGTGCACTTGGTCTCCAACGAGTACGAGCAGCTTTCTTCCGAAGCTCTCGAAGCCGCCCGTATCTGTGCCAACAAGTATGTCGCCCCCTCAAGTCATCGCCACGCGCGATAAAGAAGAACAAGGAAAAGAATAAAAAACGGTTTATTAACCTGCTTTGTTTACAACAGGTACCTCGTGAAGATCGCCGGTAAGGAAGGTTTCCACCTTCGTGTCCGTGTGCACCCCTTCCACGTCATCCGTATCAACAAGATGTTGTCGTGCGCTGGTGCCGATCGTCTCCAAACCGGTATGCGTGGTGCTTTCGGTAAGCCCCAGGGTAAGGTCGCTCGTGTGAACATTGGTCAGATCATCCTGTCCGTCCGCACCCGTGACGCCAACCGTGCTACCGCCATCGAGGCTCTCCGCCGCTCCATGTACAAGTTCCCCGGTCGCCAAAAGATCATCGTCTCCAAGAACTGGGGCTTCACCCCCGTCCGCCGTGAGGACTACATCGATCTCCGCAACGCTGGTAAGCTCAAGCAGGACGGTGCCTACGTTCAGTTCCTCCGTGGCCACGGTTCCGTTGAGCAGAACATGCGCCGCTTCCCCAGCGCGTATGAGACTCAGGCTTAGATGTAGTGTTGGGTGAGGGAGAAATTATATTGTGATTAGCGTTTAGGAATCAATGAGAACCCAAAACAAAAATCCGCAGAAAATGAATGAAAACATTTGAAATCATTAAAAAAACAAAAAGTCCCAAAGTTCCTATCCGTTTCTCCTTCCTCTTACCTATCTATGTCTATGTCTTGTATACGTCTTCATGATGGTCTCTGTCCGGTTTTCTGTTTTCCCCCCAATTTCCCTTTTTTCTAACTATTGAGATAAGATATGCTATGTCATGTATTAAAAATGTCCGCGAGGACTGCGGAGTTATCAATCACGGTTGTTTCTTCTAAACATCATTTCTCTCATCTCTCTCCCTCTCTATTTTATCCATAACAAGAACAACGACAAGGGCAAGGATAAGGTAAAAGACAAAGCAAGTAAAAAAAAAAAAATTAGAGCATGTATTTGTTAAAATGTGTATCAGGTAGTGGTAGCTAGACATACGCCTTGTAATTTGTTCACTATAGGATATATGGAATACTCCTTATCCTCCTATTACCTAGTATTTATCTAGTCGCAACATGAATTCAGTTGAAAATACCTAGGTAGATACCTAGTTTTTATGTGTTTGGGGATGGAGATAGATACCTTAGGTAAGTCTCTAGAATTTATATTGGATTTTTATTCAGTCATGCAGAATGAGTATATATAATATGTGCTTAGTTAGGTAGGTAGTGTTTACTAGTAGAGAATATGTATCTAGAAAAAAGGTCACAAAAAGTAGCTAACAATCCAATAATGTTATATTCATAACACACCTCCCTCCTCAACACAATATGTAGATAGGTTAAGATATATAATTAGCCTCCGAATGCACCTCAAAATGAACCACGCCAGCCACGCCCGCCACACCATTCTACATGCAGTATACCGTCTCATGCATCTTTGTCATGAACAGAGTTAGTTGTTCTTGTCTGTTAATACTCCGCCAGCCCTGACTGCGCCTCCTAAATATGACATTTCCTGTTGAAAACGGATAAACGAGCCATATCTAACGCACCAAGAAACACTTAATAAGATAGAAGGCACCCAGAAATAAGAATAGCAATAAAAATAAACAATAAAGATAATCCCGAATACATAAGCTATAAGCTCATCAATGATAGGAAAAGAGATAAGCAAGGTGCCCGGAATATAAGAGAAGTATGCAATGATATGTGTAAGATAGTTCGACTGTGCCCAGTCAGTCACCTATACTTTCCTTGATAGAAGGTAGCTGTCGTGTCTGAAGAAGACAGCAATGTTGATGACCAGCATCCAAGGTGTAGAGAGCTAGTGGGATGTTATAGAGCCCGTTAAGGGAATAAATAAATAAAAAATTAACTAGCCCGTAGTCAAGAGGGCTAAATGACGCAAATTAAGTGCTTTAAACATCCCCCCAGACTCCGACGCCCGCCGGAGTAGGGGCAATGGCACTTCCGCTATCGACGCTCCCTCCGATGTCCCAGTAATTTCGGCTAGAGCCGGTGAGGGTTCGACGGCTAGAAAGGGCCGTCATCTTTGCGCTTTGGCTGGCGCAGCTAGAGCTTGGACGGCGATAGTGCTGGCGCAATATCGGTGATGACACTCCTGTTGGGCCAGATGGGTTGGCAGAATACTGGGACTGGCGGCGAGTCTGTGCCTGGGAGCGTGAATATGCTCGTGCAACAAGTGGATGGTGTTGACGAATAATTGCTGCACGACGGGACGCATCCTGCGAGGGCCTGCGTGGGGTGTGGTGGGCATCAACGTTACTGGCTCGACGGCTGAAGCGGTTGCGGAGGTAGCGGAAGACCATCATAATGTCAAGTTCCCGTTCCCAGTACTCCTTCTCCTGTTGGAGGCGAGCTGATTCAGACAGAGGTTCGGTCATCGAATTATTAGGCACACGGCTTGAAGGATCTTCGTCCTCAATCCCCCACTGAGCTGCATGCTCCCGGTTCGGGTCATGGAGAGTAGGAATGAACTGTGGGGATAGGATGGGATCACCATTACTTGTCGCATCCATCGAAGCCGCAGGGCCAGCTGAGGCAGAACCATTATTGCCCTCCTCGGGTAAACTACCTAGAGGAATACCAGCGTATTGGTTGGGTATTTCGCCGGACATATTGAGATACGAGGTGAAAGCCCCAGGATGCTCAAAGAGCTGGTGAACAAGAACCCCAAGTTCACGCGCAATACGCTGGAGCAGCTTTGTTTGCCACTGGTCCTGCCCTTCTGGCATTGCTTCCAGCTCCATATTTAATAGCTCATCCATTCGCAGTTCCCGATCTAGATCGTCAGACTGCAGTTGGTCTTCACCTTCATCACCTGCCAAAGACTCCCCGAAAATGACTGACAACAATGAGTCGTCAATTCCGATCAAGTCTCGAATAACTTTCCGGGTGATACGTTGCCAGAACGATTCGTCCCCATCTAAGGCTGGTTCTGCGGTGGCTGGAGACTGAGATTCGTTGACAGTGGCTTGAATATTTGGAAGAACTTCGGAAGCCATCGCTTGAGAGACAATCCCGTCGATCGACGCACTACGGCGACTGCTGCGCCGCTTCCTGGTGGCTTTCTCGATTTCATGTAATAGGGCGCGGCTCTGATCCATCCTCCAATTCTCAATGCGCTGCCATCGTTCCCGGTCGGCATCTGTTTGCTGTTCCTCATCGGCGATCAGATCCAACTGATGCTGAACGCTCGAGCGTCGCTGATGGCCATGTGTGGGCCGTCGGTTGGGGTTGTATTGTTCATGTTGCCATAGTTGGTTTTGCACAGGCTGACTGGATGCGAGAAAGCTTCCTAAACCATCATGGGCTGGGAGGATAGCTGGGGCCCCCTGGTCTAATCGTGAAGACGACTCGTGGGTGGGTGATGGCGCACGGAAGGCATGGAGTCCATCATCTAGACTATCTAGTTCGGTACCATCCTCATCAAGGGCTTCATCGAGAATGTCATCAGCCTCGCTCTCCTCCTGACCGAAGCCAGACCTTGTGTGTGCACCAAGGGACCCAAAATCGCTTAAGCGGGAAGCTCCGACGGTGCGTGGAGTGCGTTCAGTGGAGGTTGTGTGAGTGCGTGCAGTGGTGGAGGCTTGGGACGGAGAGAAGAGGACCCATTCTGTGGACTCGTTCTCCGGAAGCTGAGCTAGGGATTGGGGAACGTCGAGAGCGGGGGGTGGTTGAGAAGTTGAGTAAGAAGGGCGACGGCGGGGAACTTGTGGTGGTAAACGAAAAGCCATGGATTATGGATAGATGGAAGGGAAGTGTGACAAGCGAAGGGAAGAGAAGAACAATAATAATGGATCGGAGGGATGGCAGAGTGATAAATAGTTATAGTTCGATGATGACTTGGTGGTGGTGAGATAAGAGGGGGCTTTATCGATCACGGTGGATCCTCCCCGCGTGGAATGTGTTCGTTCAAAAAAGGCTGGGTGGATGAAGGATGACGAGAAAGTCAAAAAGGGAGGGGGGAGATAGAAGGAGTATGAAGAGGGAAAAAGAAAATAACCACCACAATAGAAATCAACTCAAGTTTGAGAAAGAGGAAAAAGAAAAGAAAAGAGGAGAGGAGGGAAGAGGCCAACGGAGAGACACGCGAGAAAACGCAAGACTGGCAGTCCGATAACGTTTTAGGACGAGGCCGCGCTGTGCCCCAATGCGTGATCAACGATAGTCTCAAAAAAAAAAGGAGCGTCCACAGTAACTAGTATTCCTGGAGAGATAATAGTCAAGGAACTAGACAACTTTTACTAATAAATAAAGGAAAGAATAATATCATAATAAATCATCATCATGACTATCTTGCAAGGATGAGGAGGCGAAATAATAATATTATTATTCTTGTTGTCTTTCCTGTTGTTGTTTTCGGATGATGCAAGAAGTCGTTCAAGTCACCAGACCAGACTTGCGGATGGATCTCCTCCTTGTCCTCTCCTCCTGCTCCTCTTTCTTCCTACAATTTTTCTTCATCATTTTATCTATTATTCCCTTGAATAATTTATAAGAGATTCTATTAAAGTGTTCATCTAATACAGTAACAATCAACAACACCGCTAGAGAGAAAGAGAGAGACGGAGAGGGAGGGAGAAATTAATAAATAAAGTCCATCTGACTAGGCCAGCCCTTCTCATAAACCCTTTAGAGAGACTTTAGGCAAGGAACTTTTTATATCTACCTTCAAGGATAATTGAGCAGGCAGGTACAGAACCTAGTTAGTGGTTAACCATACTGTATGCACTGCACAGATCATGATCATCCCATCCCATCTAACTAATTATTAGTTAGTGAATAATTGGTAAATTAAGTATTGACAGGTCATCAACTCAAAACTAAGTCTAAGAAGAAGAATCATAATACTTGTTATTATTAACTTAACTAGTTAAGGTAGGTAGTTAGTTTCTATTGTTAATAAAGCAACCCAACCTTCCCTGGTAATATAAATAAATAATCCTGTTGGGCAGCATGCCCTTCTTATCTGACACCAAGGTGAATGTTCCAGCCTTCTATGCATTACTTAACTCAATCCAACGTAATATGGGTGTGGTGGCAAGTAAGACCAAGGAACCACTCAAATTGTAAATGGTGATCAGGTAATACTGACGCATCCATTGGAAAAGGAGGTAAGTTTGAGCGAGGGTTGTTTATCTGCGGGGGGCGTTGAACTTAATATTCTGAAACAATCATCAAGTTCCGGTGGGAGGAGTTGTTTTCCACTTAGTGAACTGCTGTCATGACTCATTGGAAGTACACACAGGAAAGAATAAAGTAAAATAATATAAATCATGTAAAAAATAAATAAATAGATAAAAGTGGCTGGTATAAAGGTCTGTCTATACATCATCGTTCGAACTTGGTTACAAGACATCTAATTATCTTGCTCTCCAGCCAACGCCTCCCCCACCCAATCCATCTGGACAGCACTCACCCCTCGTGCATAGCTGCGATTCGTAAAAACAAACTCATTATATAAAATAGCCTCCACCTTCTTGCCAAAGAGAACACTTGATGGATGGATCGCCACGGTTTGGTTCCCAACAACAGTGCGATAGCTACCATCCGGCACTAAACGGGCGGTGTTTGTAGAGAATCCCCGGAGAAAGCTCTTCAATATGAAAACCGGTGATGGTTCTCGGATGCTGGAATTCTGAGACGTATCTTGAGATTCGCTGGAGCTGGGAAGAAGCTTTGCTTGTCGACATTGCGTCGTCAATTGCTTCCGGACATCCTATATATCAAAACCTGTTAGCTTTGTTGTAGGATGGTAAAGTAGGATTAAAAACAAAAGGGAAGGAAAGAAAGAAAGGCAAAAAAAAAAAAGATCTTACCATAACTGCCTGCATAGCCCGATGGGAAACCATGTGTCTCTCCGCCCATGCTTTCCGATCAGTGTTTTCTGTAGCGTATGCCCGGACCGTGGCCAACATTGTGAGATGATCACCTTCTCGTCGGTAGAGATCCCGTCTCGCTTTCTCTGCCTCTTCCTTCTTTTCTTCCGTTGTAGTGTTTAGGAATATGTTCTCTACGCTTAGGCATGAGATGATATCAATCACATCGCTCAGGCAGTCCGCACCGTATTCCGATGCTGCGAGGAGAACGCGACCGAGGGTTGGGGTGAGAGGAAGCTTTGCAATATGTGACCCTGTAGCGCTAATACTGCCGTTTTCGTCCAGTGCATCTATGCTTAGCAGTTGAAGAAGTGCCTTTTCCAGAGCCTCCCGTGGAGGGCGTGTCAAGAATGGGAATCCCATGACATTGTCGACGCCACGAGCCTTCATATTAAGGAGGGCTTGACTCAGGTCGCACCTCAGAATCTCCGGAGTGTTAACCTCATCAAGAGAGAGATAATCTTTTTCAGTGTATAATCGATAGCATTGACCAGGGGCCTCACGTCCAGCACGACCCTTGCGCTGAATCGCCGCCGATTTGGAGATAGGTTTAACAAGCAACGAGTCTAAGCCCAGTCGTGTCCGGAACTGTTTAATCTTTGCCTTTCCGCAGTCGACAACGAACCGTACCCCAGAGACAGTCACCGAAGTTTCTGCGATATTTGTAGCCAGGATAATCTTTCTGGTGCGAGGTGGTGCTGGCATAAATACTCGCTGTTGAGCTGCCTGAGGCAGTGCTGCAAAAAGCGGCAGCACCTGAATCTTTGGCAAAGCAGGATCCATTCCAGTCGCATACTCGTTGACCAGTTGTTCCAGTGCCTCAACAGTTTCCTGACCGGTCAGGAAAACTAATATGTCACCGGGAATGGGTTCCTTGTAGTGAATTTGGAAGATTATCTTGAGAGCCGCATCAACGAAATCGTGGACTGGTTCGGGGGAGTATATCGTTTTGACAGGATATTGTCGACCCTTGATATGACAGACCGCAATACCCTCTTTCTTGCCCGAACCACTCTTCTCCAATTTGCCTGTAGAAGGCTTCTTCTGGAACCCTTCCTCAAAAAATCCCTGAAGACTTTCCATATCCGCCGTAGCACTCATGACGACGGCTTTTAGGGGCACTCCGCCTCTCCCTTCCCGTTTCCCAGACACCAAGTTTCTTAGAAAACCCATTAGCAGATCAACATTAACACCGCGCTCATGAACTTCATCAACGACAATAGCACTGTACTTTGTCAGCCACGGATCATGTAGCATTTCTTGTAGCAGCATTCCCTCCGTCAAGAACTTGATTCGTGTACTAGGCGACGTAGACGTATCAAAACGAACGGAATAACCGACTTTGCTCGCAGGCGACGAGGACCCAAGCGGAGTCCCCATTTCCTCTGCGACACGTCTAGCCAGCGAGATCGCAGCAACTCGCCTCGGCTGAGTGATCGCTATACAGCCCCCCACCGTAATCTCCTTGCTCGAGCCATCCTCCTGTGTGACCTTAGTCTTCACCGGGCGACACCATTGCTCATCCACCAAGAATTGCGGAATCTGTGTACTCTTTCCACTACCCGTCTCACCAATTAAAAGCATCACATCGTTTTCGCGCATATCTTTTCGTATCTCGTCTGTGTTCGAAAAAATTGGTAAATTCTTGCGAATCTCATAAAGAGCCTTCGCCTTATTCCGTAACGAAGACAAATTCTGATTCCCATCCCCCCGGAAACTCCTTTTATTATTACTGCCTTTCTGATTATCCCGCTCATTGAAGCTCTTCGTCCTGCCATTTATCCCATTCTTCAACCCATTGGTTTGCGTAGGAGCACTGCCGCGCTTGTCGATATCTTTCTCCTCCCCTTTCTCCTCCGCTACAGCGGGAGAAGAAGGCCGCGGTGTTCCATCGATAAGTTCGTCGCGTTTTCGCTTCTTGTTCTTTTCAGATTTGCCCTTCTTGTCATCGTCTTTCCTTTTCGTACGCTCTATCGTCTGACTCGGAGGATGATTCTTTGCGATCGTGTCCTGCTTTGTGATGGGCACTTCGTCTTCATCATTAAAGACAGTGCGGACCCGTTCGGGCATGATAAACGAGTGGTTTGGTGGCGGGAGGGGGAGGAAGAGAGGGGAAGTGATATATGTGTAGAATAATATGTCAAATCACTTAGATACAATTAACATGATAATTAATGAAGCGGCTGGTGAGCTTCTCTCTTGAAAAGTGGCCCTTTTTTTTTTTTGGTGTTCAGGAACAGTGAGCGGGCTTCAGGAAAATTTTTGGGGGCAGGCCTTATCGATAAGATACTTAGACCCACTAATATTTTTGGTTTCTTTTCTTTTCTTTTTTTTTTGGGGGGGTACCGTGGTACTTATTACCTAGGTAGTTTTATTCATCTATATCATGGAATCTTGAATCATTAGGTACATATATTTATATGGAGACGTGGTGTTTGCAAAGTCTTTTTTTTTCTTCTATGGATGGTTCAAAAGAAAAGAAAATTTTTCTATTCTCGGAGTTTGTAGGATCTTTTCATCCAACTACCTTAGATATGGATAGTTAGGTGCTGACTATATAGTTATTGTCCAATAGTCTATCTATCTTTTAGTAGGTCGAATATCTAAAGCTGGCCTAGCCGTGAAGTAGGGAGAAAAAAAAAACCAGGCTCGACATATGCACTTTCGGTTCATTATTTCATACCCCAGCCTCGAACACGTCGGAAGACAAAGGCTCGATCATTCTTTAGCCCGAATTCCGCCCAGTCGTCTGTGAGCTTGTCATAGCTCCAATATCCTTTCCACGTCAATTTTGTGTTCCGTGAAGGATTGGAATTATGAGAGCGACTAGCCATCGCTGATCGTAGCGATAGATGGAGGACATATATGTACTTAGGCCCTCCGACTCCTTCCGTTTCAATCACGAGATCCCTGATGTCAGGGACAGGAGTAGATCCATCCTTAGAAGGGAACGAGGAATAATCAGAGGTGACATCCCCTGCCTCAATTTGCTCCGGGTGAGCAAGACGCCAGCGACCCCATTGAGCACGTTTCAAGGCTCCCATGGCAACAGGAGGAATGGGGTCTGTGGCCCCAGCTACGGCGGCACCTGCATCTGATGGATTTCGTTGGTGCTGTTTCTGAGATGTCGCCCGAGCAGCGGTCACATTTTCTTTGTTAATATGGGGGACGACATCAACCGGTTCAACAGTGGTAAGCAAGTAGACAACCGACCCATCCGGATAGAATCTCAAATATCGATAATAGGTCACGATGTGAATGGGGCTATTCCATGAGCCGTTCTGATACGCTGATGCGGCACCTGCACGAGTGTAATTAACCGTGCTGATGTAGATGCCAGTAAAGCGAATCCGAGGAAAGGATTGGAAAACTTCATTCCAAGAGGATAGAGACTCTGGGATTTGAGCTGCCGCCGTTCGAGGGAATGGCGTGTAGCGCGGTGCTAAAGTGTGACCGGGAACTCCGTGAATGTCACAGTTGAATGAATAATGCATGGCTTTGAATCCGAATTTAGAGCCCTGACAGAGCCTTTTCCAGATCCCCTGCTCATGGGAGAAATGAAATGCTAGACGTTTACAAACTAGCGCCATGCGGCAGAATGATGCAGGGTCCATCAGAGCGACATGTTTCAAGATCTCCACAAGAACCTCGGATGGGACTTTCACAATCGGACATGGAGGAGCGAGGGAACCCTCCACTAGGGGTTCCGCTGGCGGAATGGGAAGATGCGCAAAAGAAGCTATAAGTTCGGGGGTTGGTAAGAGTACAACCTGCTCTGAGGGCCCGGTACTGGTGGAATCAGTAGGGGCAGTTGCTTGCGGCGTTTTTTTCCAAGCCTTAGCAAAGTGCTTGTTCCTATACTGCTTGTCGACACTAGCGTCTAACTACAAATGCACGATGAGAACAGCTCGATAAGATATAAGTACAGAGTGGCTGTCCTAAGGGAAGTCTTACTCGATAAGCCTTGCGGTAGTGCTGCAGACTATCTCCCAGATTCCCCTCCGCCTCTTTCTCTACAGCTCTTTCGAAGTGCTCCAGTGCAGACGTGGGCTCTTTTTGGGGCGCTCTCGAATGAAAACCATCGTCATCATGATCTTCATGTTTCGATACACTCAATCGACTAATCTCCTGGGTCAGTCCCCTCTGATCATTCGATACGGGCCCCTCAGCGTCTTCTTCGTCTTTGCGCTCAAGCGCCTGATGACGAGTGGGGGGAAATTGCCTGGGTGGTTGAGGTGCAGAAGATTTGGTCGACCTTACTTCCGATGGCTCAGGCCGATTAGCTGGCTTGCTTCGGCGCGCAACCTCCTCGCGCCACTGGCGTCGGAACGACTGAAGTTCGGGGTTATCCTCCATAATAACAACAACTAATATGCTGGTGGTGATGATATGTAGTATCTAGCGGCGAAGAGTGGAGATGATGTGCACAAGGAGACACGGGTACTCTGATTGATAAGCAGGAAAGCGGGTGCGATCGCAACTCCGGGGGCTCGAATGAGACACCGAGAGGCAAGACGACGAGATAAAGTCCTCCTGGAGTTCAGGTTTACAATAATGGAATAAATTCTAAGCTATGAGTAATTAGCATCTTGCTGGTTTAAGAGGAAAACAATGATACAATAGGCAGAGAGCTGCCTAGATATTTTATTTTTTATTTATTTTTTTTTTTTTTGATTGACGAGGAGTGCGTCAACGCTTATCTCCGGGATTTGGTCCGAGCGCCACCGACAACCGAGCCGGGAACACTCGTTTTTTTCTCGGAGCAGCATTTCTTGTTATTCTTGAGTCATTATCATTATTATTATTATTTATCAATATTTGAGTTAACTTCCGCTCAATACCCCATACCCCTCCAAATCCCTTACAACTCCGCGAAAAGGAATCCATCTCTATCGCCATCACCATCATTGGTAAAACGGAATTTCTCATCAGATACGTGTGGTATCCGGATTGTCGAATGAATGTCCGGTCCTAGGACTGACGGTGCTTCCCCGGACCGATATCGCTCAGACGATTTCACCACCGTTGGATCTGAAGGACACTCTCCAGAGTCATGGCACTGGCTTGAAGACGGTACAACAATGGCGGCTAATCCTGGATCTCGGACAGCCCCCAGCGTGGATGGCAATCGAAGAAGTGACGATGTTTCGATCACACAACGGATGATATCCGCCACCTGCGGCAGCGTTTTGACTGGCCTCCTTGGTACGAAGAATCGCTCCTCATCTCAAAGCCTTGTAGTCGATGCGCAATCCGGGATATCTCTAGAGCTATGCTGACCATTCTTACAGTGACTCCTTTAGACGTGGTCCGGGTCCGCTTGCAGTCGCAGTCCTCCGTCTCAAACACATCACCCTTTACATCTCACACACTACACACCCTCAAGAACGCGCCCCCGAATCTTGGAGTCACTGCTTGCTGTCGCGAAGTATTTTGGGTCGGCCAGAATTCTCAGATATGCATGGTTGGGCCTGGGGCTGGAGCCCTAGGGTCTACATCACAAACGGTAGCAGACTGTGCGGTGGAGGAAACCCAACGCAGGACTTTTAATTCTACCCTTGATGCTTTGCGGAAAATCTCTCGAAACGAGGGCGTGTTGACTCTTTGGCGCGGGCTAAGCCCGACTTTGATGATGGGAATACCGGGAAACGTCATCTATTTTGCTGGGTACGATTGGTTACGGTCTGATGAAAGGAGTCCTATCAAACAAGTCTTTGCCGACGCCTACGTTCCACTTGTTGCAGGATCGGCTGCGAGGATTCTTGCAGCAACCGCTATCAGCCCAATTGAGATGTTTCGAACGCGTTTGCAGGCCACTCCTGGGACAGGTGCGGGACATTTCAGGACCACGCTTCAGGGTTTATACCAGATGACACAGACGAGCGGCTACAGCTCGCTTTGGAGAGGTCTGACACTCACCATGTGGCGTGATGTTCCATTCTCTGGTCTTTATTGGTGGGGTTACGAGGAGGTCAAGAAATACCTGCTTGAAGCACGCATAAAAGCTAGGGAATATGTTTTACCACACAGTGTGCCATCGGCCTCTCAACGAGAATCGCACGAATCGGACACAGCAACCTTTACCGATAGCTTTATCGCAGGCTCTGTCTCTGGCGCGTTAGCAGCATTCATTACTACCCCATTTGATGTGGGCAAGACACGCCAACAAGTATACCGCCACATGGGCGAGGAAATGTCAGGTACCATCGCTAGTAACGTGTCGCGTGGAACGATCCAGCCAGAGCAACTTCCTTTACCGAAATTTCTCATGCATATCTTTAGGGAAGAGGGCTCCGCAGGGCTTTTCCGCGGCTGGGTTGCACGATGCTTGAAGGTCGCTCCCGCTTGTGCTATCATGATCTCAACTTACGAGCTTGGAAAGAAGATGGCTCGCGATGTCAACGAGAAACGCCAGTCCTTGCTCGATGACTGAAATTATGACTCCGTTTGAATTACGGAGAAGCCAACTTCTGCTGCAAGTCCCCGGCATACCCGTTCTTGATTGGGTTGACTATATGCCAAGCTGGATCTTTTCTGCATATCTCACTCCAATCACCTCTTCTTGCTACTCGACGATCTCTACTCTTGCATTATTAATTTTTTCTGTCTAATTACGAATCACGCATGCCTTCAACTTTGCTTATTGCGTCGCCAATTAATCTTGGATGATACCGCATCGAAAATTCTGGACTATAGAGCCTTGTTATTATTATCTTTTTTTTTTTTTTTTTTTGTGTTTTGGCTTCTCCCCTCTACATGACGAGAAAGAGGAAATGCCTAGTCTTTTACTTTAAAAGCTGTACAGCGTTGTATTGTACATATCTACTATTATTCAATATTTAACAATGTGACAAGTAGGAAGTGGCCAAAGATGGCGCCTGTTCTATCATGACTTGAGAAGCTTAAAGTATTTACTATAATTTTACTTATTAAGAGACTCTGCCTTTCATATTAGTGCTTAATTGGAACTGCTGGCGCTTGCTAGCATGTCATCTCCGCTAAGGTCTATGATATATACGTACCTACTCTAGTAAGATTTTGCTATTTCGAGTACTTTTAGGGGGGTGGAGAGGCAGCATAGTACGCTTTCATCAATTATTTACTAAATCATACATCTTAGACGAGGTCACGACACTAGGAGATTGTGTATGCTCACTATTGCTGACCGGATACAAGCATAGGATAAGTTTTTTTTGGTGGGGGCGCCCTGGGGGGGTTTCCCATAGAAAACTTCCATAGACAATACCCTAGTACCTAACATAACGGCACGATTGAATTGGCTAAAACAAGGGCATGCTCTTTTCATCGCCACATCGATTTGCTTCTTGGAGGCACCCGTAGAGAGGGAAGAGAGGTATTTATAGTACCAATATTTTCGCTATGCCAAACTCTAGTTAGTATCTCCATGATCGAATCGGAATCTCTAAACCTTGCAACTTTAATCCCTTAATATGAATGACCTCTAAGCGCCCTAATAGCCTTTGTGTATGAGCTTGGACTGTCGGGATACCAAGACGCCATACCACAAAAGAAGCCTCACTTGGTTTACTAGGGGCACCAGCCACGTTTGAAAGGAGCCTCCTGCAAGTGAGTCTTATCTCGCTTGTGGAGGCTGGGGTATTTTTTTTTTAAACTCCGTACTTTCTCCTAGCTTTTCTGTTAGCCTTTCTGTCTTCCAAAGTGCTTTACGATTTTTTAAACCCGCAAGATAAAACAAGCCCCTGATGAAATGAAATTGTCAAAATGTCGCCTCATTTTCAGCCGCACCTGAGACCGCATTAGGTGTTCTCCTCTACTTATCAGAATAATAATAATACGAGGTGGATGATCTCCAGCCAACTTGAGTGCGGGGCTATGCTTTTAGTTGAGTTGATCTTTCCACTCGCGACCAACTAGTGTGCATCGGGCGTCTTGTCAATAATAATATTATTATTTGGAGGTGAAGGTGAATTTGACCTAGACAGTCACCTGCCAATATTGACTCAAACGACCGCGTCAGATGATGACCCACTAAGCATTTGATCTTTCTCCCCTCAATGCCCTTTAAATCGTTCTGCTATCGACTTATTGCCTATATATATATCTTAGCTAGAATAATCCATTTACGGATTAGTCCTAGTCCCCTTCTTTCAGCGGATATGCGATAAACATGGCCCCAACCCACGCGATCAACTTCACACGTATTCCAACAAACGCGGAGTAAGTCCTGAACGAGAATCTGCTTTCTCCTGATGAGCGAGTACTAAGAGTAGTTATATGCTCCCAGCATTGTCGCTGTCCCTGCAATAGGCGCAGACAAGCGGCAACCGTGGATTGATGACGGTTTCAACACGCCATGGATTACATCGGAACTAAAAAAATACATTCCAAGTGCAAGCATTCTCATGTTAGACCACGGCAAACTTGACCAGAATGACACCTTGGATACACTGGCGCTTAGGCTACTAAACACTCTTAAAGACCGCAGGAAGTCGACGGTATGTAGTAACTGTCTCCTCGTTTGGGTTTGTTATTATTTAATCATGTGTTCATGTGTTCTCCCTACTTAGGGCTCTAAACGGCCTATATTTTTTATTTGCCATAGCACTGGTGGCCTTGTAGTCACAGCTGCATTGGTGAAAGATAGCGGGTTGAAGCCCAAGCTGAGCTCAATCCTTCCCAGCTGCTATGGAATTGCTTTCCTAGGAACACCACATTATGGCTCAAGCTACCTTTCCGTGAATGAGTTTGCTCGAAGTGTCCGCCACCTCTTACGGCTTAAGCAACACGTCCCTCCTAAGATACAGGAGATACTCAAGCCACGGCATGAAATCCTGAAAGGCCTTGTGCGAAGTTTCAGGTCCATCTCGGCAGACATGAAAATCTGGACTTTCCTAGAGACGGTGGATTCCGTATTCACGGTTACAGATTCAGAGACTGGAACAACGGTTGACATGCACGTTCCTATCACTTCAATTCGGTCTGGACCATTAGGTTTTGATCATGAAAGTGAAATTCCTTTGGCAACGGATCATGTCGGTACTGCAACATTTAAAAGCCAGGAATCTACTGTAAGATTGAGCTTCATTAATGAACTCAACCTATCGATTACCAAAGCTCTTGAGCTATCTACGAAGATCGATAGTCCCCTAGAAGTTGGACAAGAAGTCATGATCCATGTGAATGGGTTCTTTGAGGATACGGCAAGAGGTGTCAGCGATGAGACTCCTTTAAAGTTGTGGTCTACGCAGACACCTCTTGAAGAATATCTGGCCCGCGGGCCTCTCAAATGTCTCGAAGAAAGGCTCAAAAGACCAAGTGACATACAACCCAGTCCATACGAGGTCGATTCTTCGGTAAGTACTTTTGATAGCAGGCCAACGAGCCCCCATGATGATGCGACATTTGATGGCATTCGTGATCCTATCAAATCACAAGCGCCCGAAATCACTAGTCCAATTAATATCACTTCGCGGCCATCAATAAAAACAAGTCGAAGCTTCATCATAAACCCTTCGCCTAGAATTCACATCGATGAGCCAATTGTCGAAAGTTATTTTGATCTACAGTCAGAAGGCTCGGCATCAGAGTCGCGCGAACCTAGCACATCTCGTCCAGAACCGTTGCGAGTATCAACTACATTCGATGAAGAAAATGAAACATCCTTCGAAAACTGGGGCACCATCAATCCAAGTGAAGGAAATTTTTTGTAAGCATTCTTCTCTAGCTTATTTTGGTGATTTAGTATTCTAACAAGCAATTTATTTTAGATCCAGCTTGAGAGATTCTGGGAATTATGGGGAACATCTCCATGTGCCAGCTAGAGAGCGACTCCTAGAAGACCAAACCGAAATACCACAGATAGCGCCTAGATTTGACAGACCAGAGCCGGGCAGCGAAAAATTACTTTGGATCCATGTCCCTTATACACATACTGATTGGGTGCCCAAGATTTTAAAGAAGGCTTGTGAAGGCCAGCAAAATCCCGACCAGTAGGTGCTAATGTCTTGATTATTATCCCCGGCTTCCCAGGGGGGTTTCTAAGTTTATTTCGTCATATAGGTATAAGATGCTTGTCAACGACGAGAACTGGTACGCAAACCTCATCAAAGCCCGTCATTTAGAGCCTCATGCACGCTACGTACGACCGGCATGCATCCATTTCAAACGTTCAGATTCTCCGCCGATTAAGATCTCAGAGCCCCGTGATCCTCAACTGGCACTCTATGTAAGTTTCTTCCGATCCCTGAATATGGCAAGATGAATCAAGTGCTAATAGCTTCCCCCATCCTCAAGATGCCTTATGTAAGTCAGCTCAAGAAGCTTCACTCAATCTACTAGAATATCTACTAACACCAGAGATAGCTTCATTGGGATACTTACAGGAATTTAGCGCAGCGGCGCAAAGTGATTTACCAACGGCTACGACAAGGAAGGTCCAGGCCTGTTCCTGAACAAATTTCGAAATCGAACCAAGAAATGAAATTGATCTGGAAATTCCTGGGCAACGAACCTCCTATCCATATACGAAGAACGTTAGATCAATTTGGATATCCAAATCTACGATCAACGGTGGCCAGAGACGATGACCAAATGCTTTGGAAGAGGACCAGAAAAGCAGTCAATATTAATTACGAAATGGACGAGTCCATTCCGTCACGGGAAGGCCTTGAATCTCAAGGTTCATCTATGGATGGAAAAGTTCTCATGGTAGACCAACTTTGGCTATGGATTGTGGACCAAAAGACAGTGGTTACATTTTTTCCCAGACAGGAGCCAAACACTCCTGAAGACAAATTTTATGAGCAAACAAATCTTTATAACAGCATCTATAACGAATTGAACGGGGACCTTGCACGACGATTTGAGACAGCAGGTGATCTTGCTGCATTGATCGTATTACATGCTGTCACAGTGCTATTTGACAGAACTCTACACAACGATTTACAGATCCTCCGTATTTTTGAAGAATCGATCAGCATATTGGTGAGACATATATCGGAACCTCTCGAAAAGTTTAATCAACTAACAAGTATAGACGGAACTCACAACCAAATCATTCAAACTATTCCGGAGCCATGGAATTATCACCCGACCTTCTGAATACAATAAAACCCCCGATGGGAGGACTATGACAGCGGTAGAGCGCGACGAAAGGGATCGACAAGTTGCACTTCAGAATCGCAATGATCTCGGCTCCTTGCTAGAAATTAGGGATATTGTGGACGAATTAGGAACCATCACGAAATTGCTTGAACAACAAAACGTCACCATCCGGGCTATGACCACCTACTTTGAATACAAAGGGTATGGGAGACGTTTTGTGCAGTCTGCCCTCACTAGACTGAGCGATTTTCGTACGCATATCTCGGAGATGAGGGAGAATGCCACTGCAGCCCAAAAAGCAGTATGTGTTTCTTCCATCGACATTGGACGCTAGACTCATCCTTTGACAGCACAGCTAATTTTTCAATAGGTGGAAAGTCTCCTCGACTTAAGACAGAAGCAGGCAAATGTAGACGAGTCAAGACTTGCTAGATGGGAGGCCGAGGTAACCCAAAGTCAATCTCGAGCCGTCATGATCTTCACTATTTTCACAGTCATGTCCGTAGGATTGCTTCCATAGTGCTTATGCCTCTGCTAACACCTTTCAGATTTCTACCGCTCTCATTTTTCACATCTCTATTTGGTATTAATGCTCGAGAATGGAGTGGGACCCCTACGAATCTTACCTTAGGCGGGATGATAGCTATTGCAGGTGAGTTGAGAACTTTGAATTTCAAACAGTGAATTTACTCCTAAATAAATGCCCATGAAAAACAGGCCCGACATCTATCGCTATTATTGTTGTGGCGCTACTCCTTGGATTCAATGAGCGCCTTCTGGACTCCGTGATGAAAGTCAAGGTCGTGATTGCTGGTCTTGTCAAAGATACGGTTCTAGAACCTCTAAAAAAGTTCTTTTTCAGGTGGAAGGCTCCCGAGAAGAGCTCCATAAATTCAAACAAAAGCTCCCGGTTCAGACGATACCTGGCTTCCTGGAGCCCTCAGAGGGAAATAGAGAGTGATTTTTGGAAGAGAGATGTAACTCAGTCAGCAATTCCCCTACCATCTGTGCTGGTGTCTGAGGTACCTGGGAACGATTCTCTGGAGAAAGTCTCCCAGATGCACGGGAGCAACTTTGCATAGCATACCACCCTGCCCACGATTCGACACTATCAACTTAAGAGCTCTGGATAGCACTGTTTCTATTTTCCTCTATTTTCTCTCCTACAGTCTAAATAATGGCATGATCTAAATCAGATGTCGATACTAGGTAGCTTCTTTGTTCTACACCCAAGCTTGAGTTCAAATATGTCAAGTTCTTCTTCAAGTTCCTACCAAAGTAATTGAATAGCCTCTGAATTATTCTGTTTATCCGCTTCAATTATCCTATCTGGGATGTTCAAGCGTTTTAGAAATTACTTGGTGGAAATATATAGTTGGAAATATGACTCCAGAAAGTCGCCGAGAACTCCGAAAGCTCAGCCGTATAGAATAATCGAACTTTTACTATTCTTTCAACACATTGGTCGTCGTAAATTAAACCTTTGCTGCTAGGCATATACCGACCTACCTGCCACCTACTTACCTATATATTTCTTGGTTGATCACTTCAGTTTCTCCTGTTGCAGGCACTAAGGCAAACAAGCCTGACGGGGCAATGGGCCAATCACGGGATGGCGGAAATAGCAAGTTTGCCGCATGTCAGGATCCCGAAGCCTATTAGGAGAAACCGTCTTTTTGCTTTGCGATTTTGGGATCGTGAAAGTATCCTTTCGGAAATTGCCTAAACACAGAGAAGAAGGTTGTTAAGCATATTAGCGTAATAATAGAATTACCCGTGGACCAAAAAAAAAAATAAAAAAAAAACAGGGTGAATATAACAAAGAAAGAAAAAAAAGATAAAGCCGTCAAAAGACCTAGTTAGTTCCCTTCCGACGACCCGAGGGCATTCCCTCGGATACCGTGCACGTGACCTTCTAGGAGCTTCTCTTGCCAAGATATCCGGAGATCAAGAAAGGCCTGGAAAATTTTCGAGTTTAGCTTCAACTTTCCTATCCATCCTGTCCTTTTTCTCCCTTCACTCTTCCATCTCTTCCCCCTTCTGTTTCCGTTCTTGCTCTGGGAGTTCTGATCGGGCAGACTTGTTTGATCTATTTTTATTTTTGAATTTCACGCTTTTTCCCCCTAATTTCTTCTCGTCTTCCTTTTTACGTTACTCAAGATGCAACGAGCTCTCTCTTCCAGGACTTCTGTCCTCTCTGCTGCCTCCAAGCGCGCTTCTTTCTACAAGCCTACTGGTCTTAACCTCCAGCAGCAGCGCTTCGCTCACAAGGTATGTTAAACTCCAATTGAGGCCTTTGACATCTGGGATGGAACTCCCTGGTTTGGTCTATCTAAAGTTTCTTTTGACGGCCCGTCTAACATCATCAAGGAGCTCAGGTTTGGCGTCGAAGCCCGCGCTCAGCTCCTCAAGGGTGTCGATACCCTCGCTAAGGCCGTCACCTCCACTCTCGGTCCTAAGGGGCGCAATGTTTTGATTGAGTCTCCCTATGGTTCTCCTAAGATCACCAAGGGTAAGTTTTTTTCCCCTTGCTTTTTCTCTCCTATCTTCTAGATTATTTCGGTCGCACGTGCGAGAATACTATCATCATATAATATAATACTGATTATATCAGATGGTGTGACCGTTGCCAAGGCCATCCAGCTTCAGGATAAGTTTGAGAACCTCGGTGCCCGTCTCCTCCAGGACGTCGCCTCTAAGACCAACGAACTTGCCGGTGATGGTACCACCACTGCCACCGTTCTTGCCCGTGCCATTTTCTCCGAGACCGTTAAGAATGTTGCTGCCGGATGCAACCCCATGGATCTTCGCCGCGGTATCCAGGCTGCCGTTGATGCTGTTGTGGATTATCTCCAGCAGAACAAGCGTGATATCACTACTGGTGAGGAGATCGCCCAGGTCGCTACTATCTCTGCCAACGGTGATACCCACGTCGGAAAGCTCATCTCCACTGCCATGGAGCGTGTCGGCAAGGAGGGTGTTATCACTGTCAAGGAGGGTAAGACCCTTGAGGATGAGCTTGAGATCACCGAGGGTATGCGCTTTGACCGTGGATACACTTCTCCTTACTTCATCACCGATGCCAAGTCTCAGAAGGTTGAGTTCGAGAAGCCCCTGATCCTCCTCTCCGAGAAGAAGATCTCCGCCGTTCAGGATATCATCCCTGCCCTTGAGGCCTCCACCACTCTCCGCCGTCCCCTGGTTATCATTGCTGAGGACATCGAGGGTGAGGCTCTTGCTGTTTGCATTCTGAACAAGCTCCGTGGCCAGCTCCAGGTTGCCGCTGTTAAGGCTCCCGGATTCGGTGATAACCGCAAGAGCATCCTTGGTGATCTTGCCGTCCTCACCAACGGTACTGTCTTCACCGATGAGCTCGACGTTAAGCTTGAGAAGCTCACCCCCGACATGCTCGGTTCCACTGGTGCTATCACCATCACCAAGGAGGACACTATCATCCTGAACGGTGAGGGTAGCAAGGATTCCATTGCCCAGCGTTGCGAGCAGATCCGTGGTGTCATGGCTGACCCTACTACTTCCGAATATGAGAAGGAAAAGCTCCAGGAGCGTCTCGCTAAGCTCTCTGGTGGTGTTGCCGTCATTAAGGTCGGTGGTGCTTCCGAGGTCGAGGTCGGTGAGAAGAAGGACCGCGTCGTTGATGCCCTCAATGCTACCCGTGCTGCCGTTGAGGAGGGTATCCTTCCTGGTGGTGGTACTGCTCTTCTCAAGGCCTCCGCCAATGGCCTCGAGAACGTCAAGCCCGCCAACTTCGATCAGCAGCTCGGTGTTAGCATCGTTAAGAGCGCTATCACCCGTCCTGCCCGCACCATTGTTGAGAACGCTGGTCTCGAGGGTAGCGTCATTGTTGGAAAGCTCACTGATGAGTTCTCCAAGGACTTCAACCGTGGCTTCGATAGCTCCAAGGGTGAATTTGTTGACATGATTGCCGCTGGTATTGTCGATCCCCTCAAGGTTGTCCGCACCGCTCTTGTTGACGCCTCTGGTGTCTCTTCCCTGCTCGGTACCACCGAGGTTGCCATCGTTGAGGCTCCTGAGGAGAAGGGCCCTGCTGCTCCTGCTGGTGGCATGGGCGGCATGGGCGGTATGGGTGGCATGGGTGGCGGTATGTTCTAAGCTTAGCCGCTACATAACTTCCTCATGTACCACATAACGGTCCCGGTGTCTGAAGGTTTCCCTTTGAGCGTGTCTTTGCATACTATGGGCATATTCTGATTTTTTTTTTCTTCTTTCCTGTATTTTTCTCCTATGTTTGTAATGTGTTACATGTCTTTTTTTCCGTTTTTTTCTTTAATCTCCTATACCTCTTGTCACCACCACTACATTCTGTTGATTGGGCTGTCTCCATATATCATCTCCACTCTACATGTTTGGGTATAAAAGTCAGGGAGTCCTGTGTATTATATCATATATGTCTTCTCCTTCGGAAGTGTTTAACCGTGGAGATTTTTTCAATCTATTCAACTATTAATATTAGTGGCTTATATACGTAGGTGTAGGCTTTGATACCTCTTAGGACTGTCCTCATTAGTAACTGGCATAGATGCCCCTAACCCTAGTATCATCATCCTACTTAGATGGTTAGTCATTAGATAAAAGAACAGCCCTTCAAAACGTGCCTAGTCAAGATATACACTAAATACTTATCATGTAGATTCACATAACAATTTCAATGTCAGATTATCTAAAGTAGTTAAATGACTAGTTAGCTAATGATTAACTTGCTAACTAGCTAACTAACTAACTAGTTATTAGTTGGTTATGATGCAAGCTAATAAGACCCCATAGTTACTCCAAAATAGGAATCAAGAATTAAAGGCAAATCGATAAACGATCAGATAAAAGAACCAAGAAGAAAAAGGAAAAAAGA
Source organism: Aspergillus sparsus (assembly GCA_027569235.1). Lineage (NCBI taxonomy): Eukaryota > Fungi > Ascomycota > Eurotiomycetes > Eurotiales > Aspergillaceae > Aspergillus > Aspergillus sparsus. Next base: position 143,554 of record JAPDES010000064.1, read on the forward strand.
AAACAAAAATGAATCAGGGGAGAAAAAAAATATCAAATAAAAATAACGCTTTCATAACCCAAGGTATTACTAATGAAAATTTTGTACGGAGTGGTAAGTAAAGCCAAGTGATGCAATGCTGACCCCAGGGAATTGAAAGTCTATGATGTATGTATGTATGTATGTAATTTATGTATGAGATTATGATGTTGAGATCATGAGTTTCGTCCAAAAAAAGGGTTGGGAAGGAAAGCAGATGAAGAAAGGAGAGAAGGAGGATATCATTTCCAAGTTTGAAGGGGTTTATTTTCCCTCCAAAAATGAGTTAGGGCCTGTCTTCCAACGTAGTGAAGGAAAAGAAAGGGTTTGCCGAGGAAGCAGCATTATCGTAGACAGTTTCCTGATGGCTTTCATTTGACAAAGATTGGGTAAAGTGAAGTGCATCGGAGGTAAAATCCATTGACATTGAGCTGTCGATATTGTCGAGTGGGTTCACATATGGAAGGTGCTCCATAATTGGCTGAGATGTCATAAAGTTAGTGGAGAATATATCTCCAGAGGACGGCCCAGGAGGTACTGTATTACCAACCGTGATGCTGTTTCTATATATGCATTCAGGGTTTGCTGGATTGTAGGCTGCTGTGTGATCAATGAACTCAATACCGTCAGTGGCCTGTGGGAACTGAGAACTAAAGCCGAACTGTGAAAGCTCTTGGGAAAACAAGTCATTGATCCCAGCGCTGGTCTTAGTGACGGGGGATTCCTTAAGGGGTGAAAGAGGTACATTTAAAGCCCCGTTGTTGGATTTTCTATACTTGAGCACAACGATCTTGCGCTTTTGGACCTTCCAAGTGGGTTGACGGGAAAATGTTTTCTTTCGCGCTGTATTGTTGCCTGGTAGCTCGAGGAACTTTGCCCCTGGAACAAGAATTTCATCAGAGCTGGTGGAAGTAGAGTCGCTTTCGGCACCGTCTAAGTCGCCTTCAGTCTTGATTGGTATTGAGTTACTTTCACTATTTTTTAAACGCGCATTTTTGCCCCGGGACTTCATTTTCCTTTCCGGAAATGTACTGCTTTCGACCCAATTTTCATCGGACGAGATCGTAGCCGCCTTATCTTGATCACCCGTCCCTGAATTGCCATTGCCATTCTGTCTGCGGCCTCCCTCTGGGATGTCAGGCTTGTTCACAACCCAAGTGAAGCCACGCCTGAGAGGTGGTGGGACATCTTTTCCTGCAGCAAGACGGCGGGCTCGAAGTTTTGCCAGATGCTGCACAATTGCTCCCTCTGTCGTGTTGTGACCCATGGTTTTAGCCACTTCTGCCCAAGGAATCTTGACAGATTGAGTATTGCATACTGATTGCACAGTTAATAGGAGGAGCTCATCCAGGCTCTCTAAGTTTAAGTTTATTGACAGGATGTTAGCCTAGATATCAAGAACTAATCGAGAAACATTCAGTGGAAAGCAAAGAGGGAAAGTACCGTCCCAGCGCACTAGAGTCCTTTTTTTTGCCCTGACTTTTCTCTCTGTAGGGCCCATCACTTGTTTGGGTATGAATTTATTCTTAGTGGTTCTTGTTTTAGCTCATATTTTTGACCACAACATCCAGGCTGCTTATTTCGTTCTTTTATCGGGTTTTATGATCAACTCACATTGATAGGCCAGTCTGTGGTTAGAAAGGTTGGAGGAGGAGAATCTGGCCTCAATAGGGGAAAGGAGAGAATAGGTAAGAAAAGGACCTAGTGGTTGTTGCAGACTCAAAAGGTCAAATGGAGGTGACGGGTACTAGAGGAGGGCGTGAGAGTAGAAAGTGAGGAAATGCGTGAGTTCAAAGTAATAAAATAGAAAACAAAGTTTAGAGTCTCAAAGGCAAAAAGGTTCCCATAAGGTAATTTTGGATTGAAAATGAAAAATAGTTAAGAATTGGCGTTGGATCAAAGTTGTTAGATAGTTTAGACCTGAGCTCCTGTGCCGAAGAGAGGTGAAAGAGAGAGGAGAGGCTGTCATCAACCGCGCAATCTGACTTTTCCTGTAGTATGATTGAGAGAAGATTGGAGAGGGAAAGGGGGGAAAAATAAAAAAGGTAGAATGAGTGGAATAGAAAAAAAAAAAAAATGGATGCGCTCTGAGAGTTCTTGAAAGAGGCGACGGCTACTTAATAACGTAGAAATTAGGGATGTTAATAGATCTGTAGAGAAGGAAATAGGGACTTAAAGATGAGTTTCTGTAGGCTGTAAGCTTAATAACTAAATAGGAAGAAAGTAGGATAAAATGATATAACATTATCTCTTCTAGAAGTGAGTTGGGTTGGTAGTATAGTTTTGTGATTTATATTATATAAATTACAAGGCTATACTAGGTGGGCTACAGCTGGACCGGTGAAACTCTCGGCATTGCTTTGATTAAAATTTAGTCCAAGCAACGACGAGCTGGCACCCCGTATATATCCTGCACTATTGACTACCTGTGTGGACTGACATAAGGATGACTCCTGTAACAATATCTTCCAATAAGAAAAAGAAAGAAAGCAAAATTTTAGAAATATTTAGAGATAGGTGTTATAGTATAGAATTTATTCATTAAAAACATTAAACAACTACATAAGCAAAATAAAAATAACTCTCACTATAGAAAAATCCTGTGCATATTCCATCTTCTTAACTGTTCTATTCTCATCCTCGTTCTTAGATCACAAATTCAAGATGTCCCCGAGAGCGTAGCATTAATAAATAGTTTGATAGGCATTAGGAGCTTAGATTATAAGCATAGTTAATAATAATAGTAGTAGGAACTAATCAATGTTTCTTGATAATTGATTATCCGTTGAAGGTTAGATATAAATGTGGGTTATTATTGAGGTGAGTAAATTGTATGTTAGTATGAGAGAAGTAGATGATGAAAAGCACGCTAGACTCTTTTCCCATGCAATTCCAAATAGAGTTAGCCCTGTACCTTTTTTTTTTTTTTTTTTTTTTTGAATTTGGTCACGTGTATCACATGACCACGAAGTTCCCGAACCTCCGAACCTTGACGGCTCTGAAAAGCATCACATCTTGTCTTGACCTTCTTTGTATAACCCTCCTATTCTCCCCACACCGTCAAGATGGTTTTCGCGTGGAAATCTGCTGGTTTGACGTACGCATAAAATTGATCCCCCCCCCCATTTTTATATGATAGCTGCGATGCCGGACTGACAACAATTGATAGCTACAACCGTTACCTGGCCGTCGCTGCCCGCGCGGTCCGCCGATCTCTTAAGGACGGCCCTCGCCTTGCTGCTGAGCGCCGTGGACAGATGGACTTGCGTTTCGCTAAGTGGGAGGTTCGTACTAGGATGACTCAGGATTTCGATGGCGAACTTCTCTAGGACAGAGTGTGGCTAACGGATTAATTGTCTCGGAAAATAGAACGGCAAGCAGGGTGAAGTCAAGAACCTTGCCGATGCGAACAACGAGGCCATCGCTTCCCATGCCGAGAAATAAACGCCCCCTCCAGATTTGTGGATACGATGATGGAAATTGTGATTCTCGACGTTCTTGTGGAAGGACTACGGTGGAAGTTTGACGCAGGAATGGACTGGAATTCTGTAGCAATATTGGCCCGTTGATCAGGTATAAATAGAATAAAAAGGACTTTTCCCTTTTTCCAGCCCTCACTGCCAGTGGATTGCGTAGAAACCTTTGTTTTGAATGTATCGTTGAGGTTATGTACCTTAACCATAGATCCCCTTAACCCGCACCGGCCGGTGGATTCTGCTCGTTCCCGCCAGTTTTGCCCTTGTCCGCCCGATTCACTGACTCCCCGCCTCCCCTCACCCACTCTCTCCCCCAACTTATCGCGGTCTACCGACATACCCCCCCCTTGAAGTTGACGTTGCTCCTAGGTTGGACCTGGCAGATCTGGCAGCTGGCTGCGGAATATCTCCCCTTCCTCCCTCCCCTGATGTTGCCAAATACCCAGGTCCGAGTCCCGACAATGCGAGTCGTTTCGCAGTCGGTGGTCCCACACGACATCACCGACAAGTTCACGCAAGCGGCCTCAAGTAAGCAAGCCACCGCGTGGTGGTTGTTTCCTCTTTACTTTTAGTTATTTTTTTACCCCAACAATCTTTCGTACCTAATAAAACCCACATACTAAAATCTTTGTCTCTGTTCACTAGAGTTGAGAACCGGGCAGCTTGTCAAAGATGAATACTTCACATTGTTTGAGGCAGTGGGGGCGTTGGAGGTGAGTTGCGCTTTTCAGCGTCTTCGAGCTCCTATGCATTTATTGATGCGAACTCTGGACTAACATAAATATTCTTTAATTCATAGATCATGGACTCGAAAATGGACAGCGGATATCTTGGGCCTGGGGAAAACAGCGCACACGACTTAGAAGATGACTACGATGTCATGCGCGACTTAACCCCGGAGGAGGTCGTGGGAGTTATGGATGAGTTGCTTTGCCATGAGGTGTGTTAGGTGGTTTATTTAATCCATCAGTGATCGTGAATATATAAGAACTGCGCTAACAGAGACTGCCTCAATAATAGATGGCATGGCATATGGGACATCCACTCTCCCAAACCCTCTTTACCTCCTTATACCTAGATAAGCTCCTATGGCCTATACCGAAAAAATTTGAGGACGCTCATTTTAAACGCGAGGGCTTAGCACAGGATGAAGCAGATCCGGGACTCGTGAATCTTGTTTTACGTGCTTACTGTCTGGGTCTGGTCAAGTGCTGCGATTATGTCCATGCGCGCGTGGCTTCCGAGTATTATTATGAAGTAAGTATCTCAACCGTGCTACATGTCGGGGGTTTGGTACTAATGATATATTCTTATCCTTTTCTTTTAATTATTATTTAGGAAGAGGATTTTGTCACCCAATTATATAATCGCTCCCTGCTCACACACTTCGATCCGCAGCTTTTCCGCACCCTCCTCGACCGAGCGTGCTCTTGGATTGAGCAACAGTCAATGATAGATGTGAAAGCAAAAGGAGCTATACAATCTCGGTTACAATTTCGACGCGAGTTTCTCTTGAGTCTTGAGCAGGATGTCGATGGCCAACGGACAAGATCGACAAAACATCACCTCCGCTGTTTGTCAATGCTCGATTCTTTAAAAGAGTCCAAATCCCTGGGACGATCTGTGCCCGACGCTTTTAGCTGGAAAATTCAGCGGAGACTTGCTAGTACGGTGCCTCCTCGCCCGATGGTGAATATCAGTTTTGAAGATGCGCTGGCGCACTTGAAACGTTTGTGTCAGGATGGGGTTGCCCTTCAAGAGATTTTTGATTATCGGGGTCCTCATAATATCAAGGTATGACTAGCTATTCTAGCTTCAGTTTCTTTGTCTGACTGTTTCTTTTCTCTATTAGGTGGCTGTATGGACCCTTTTATCCCGAAAACCTCAGCCTTCTGTATATATTCGCTCTCTCCTACAAACAACCATCCAGAACAAGACAACTATTCTTGGGTCTTTATCTACTAAACAGTTTCTGTATGATGAACTGGCGGAACTTGTTCTTCCCTTGAGTGTGCTGCTTGAAGCCAACACCGAAGAGACCGAAATGCCATCCAATCCTCGCTTTCAAATTGCTAGGCATATGGATGGCTTTAGCAAACGTTTTGCTCAGGTTTGTTCCCACAATTGTGGAAGCGGCCTTTTACCTCTTTGATCTGACCCTTGCTCTAGCCGTTTGTTGACACATTTCGAAGCGCTTGCTTGAATCGCTGTCGGATCCGACGGACCGTCTGTCATACTATCGTTGACTGGGATAATTTACAGATGGAGGTATGTTGCCTCCCTTCTGCTTTCAAATTGTATTTCTGAATAATCTGACGCTTTGCCCATCCTAGGCCGAGGACCTTGATGAACAGCTTCGCATCTTAAGCGATGAACCGCCGTTGAAGCTTCAAAACGGTGATGCTACATTTTCGTACCCTCTTAGTAGTTGGGCTTACCACCAGAAGTTAAGCCAGTTTCGTCTTATAATCCAGCTTGGATTTGAACTTTCTATATACTCCCCAGAAGAGCTTCCTGGGATGTATTGGTATCTATCTCACATTTGCTCCACTCATCTGGGGCATATTGACCGGATCCGTACTTTCATCGTTTTTGCGGCCGAGCGAACCCTGGCATCCTTGGACGGAAATAAACGCCTCATTGCTGAACGTCAGGCCATACTCCAGAGATCACTTCGTCTTCTCGAAAGATTGACTACTCATATAGTAGCAGTTGACGCATTTGCCATTGCCTTGCATGCTTTATATGTTCTCCTTGCTCGTCACCAAACTTTGCCAACGGCCTCATCTCCACAAGCCTATTCTAATGACCGACTCCGATATGAGCTCCGCATGAAGCCTTTTCTCCCTATCACTCTACCCGAACTTGTCCCCTACGAGGAGTATGTCCGTGAGGCTACACTAAAAGGTGACAGCGACGAAGTTGTACTGGAGCGTGCCACCAAGGCTATAGCAGAAGCACGTAAAGCTTGGGAAGCTACTCTCGCTAATGGAGCGTTTCTTCGAGATGTAGAGGGACAGGACCCTGCAGCTCCCGTCCTTGAAGAAGACTGGAAGCGAAATGTTAAAGATACGATGCGGGCCTGTATTGGCGCCAGCATTGCCATTGAGACAGTTAAGAAGACATTGGTTACTGGGGCAAATGATGATCGCACAAAGGCGGCGAATCTTCGAGTAACAATTCCAGAAGCAGGTTCGAAAATGCGCTGGCATGACTGGTGGGCTGTGCCACAAGCTACAGAAATAAAGAAGACATGAACTCAAGTCTGTGGATGAGAAAACCTGCGGAATCGTGCTGATTGAGGCTCAATAATCTCAATAAACATGTCGAGTCAAGCCAAAGAATGATACCATCCTCCTATCCTTCCCGCACAAGTAGTCGAGAAGCCCGTTTGGAGCGATGGTTAATATCATTGTGAGAATAACTGATACCCAACAACTTGGGCGGCTATAACCCGAAAGATGATCATATCTTTATGGAGTAATTGTATTTGTCCGCTTCCTTGGGGCAGAGTTTCTCAATTTCATTAGCCGCCTCAGGCAGCTTATCCTCTACGTCCCTTCCCCCTTTATTTGTTTAGTGAAATGAAATCCATGTATATATGGTCTACAATGATGAAGAAAGTACTGTTATAACTGTAAACAACCCCTATTTTTTCTTGTTAAAGGGTGAAAACAATGAGAACCTCAAGAAGGGACTCTTAAGAAGGGAAAGTGAAAGAAATTAAATGTGATAATAAAGTAAGACTGTTAATATTGATTTATTAGTAACTTTAGAAAGACGGATGAAGCCAGGAGGTTGTTTCTGTAACTAGGTAGGTACCTGCCTAGGTAGTCTTACTTAAACTAACCCTCATAGAGAAAGAGGGCTTAGATGATAAAAGAGATTACCTATATAATAAATATGTATAAGGAAAGCTGCAGCTAGAGCTATCTAGGTATAGATCTAGCACCTCTATAGAGGTATAAATCTATACCTATACAGACACACATACACTTACATATACACTCACACATACACATATGTATTTTAATTGATTGCCTGTAGTTAGAATAATAAAAAAATAATATTAAGAACTCACTTTTTCACCTAGCTTATTATTACTACTTTCTAGAAGCTATTTGTATTAATTTCTCTCTCTCTATCTATCTATCTAACTATCTATCTAGGTAATAAGACATTTCCACTCGGATAAAACCCTTCAATGGTAGGAATCTAACCTAGGCACCTAGGTACCTACTACCTATTTCATAACATGATTGGGGTAAGCCAACGATGACTCCTGGATCGGTCGAGAAAGGCGAGAGAGAAAAAAAGAGAAAAGAAAGGAAAGGAAAAGAAAGGAAAAGGAAAGGAAAGAAGAAAAGTTTACCAATATCTGGGTAACTAGTAGTCTCCCCAATAAATATTCCGATTATTATTTTCTGGTCCATATAGATTGATATATTGGTATTATATTGATTATAATATTACCTAGGCTAGGTATCAACCTTGGTTTGCTCTATCTGACTAAGAATAATTCCAACTAAGTTCTTAGATGGGTAGGTATCAACATATGGAATTTACTTGTACTATTTAATCTAACTACGTATCTCTTCCCTACCCTGGAAGAAACTTTAAATTTTGCCTTTTTTCCCGGATTTTTTTCCCGGTCTTTTATTTAGTCTGATCCTTCCTAATTCTTAGCGTAGATGGCTTTTATTTTATTTATTGACAATGTTTTTTTAATATTGTTATTTACTATGGTGATATTTATTGGCAAGCGTGGGAAATCTATTTTGGATCATTAGGGAAGAGTAGGTAGGCATCTTCCTGCAAGGTACCTCCTACCTAGTAGAACTGTTTTGAGCTTTCCTCCCTCTAATCTCCAATCTCTCCCAAATGTCTCTGTTCTTCCCATGGAAGAGTTAATACTTCTCAATCCTTCCATATCTTGAATCTAGTATTCTCTTTGTTGCTAGGTGGTTTTAGTCCATATACTCGTCAAAATGCACTCTCTAACTAGAATTACTTCCAGACATATTCAGATTTGTTCACTCTGGAGAATGTTAGAACTGGTAGGTGATAGCATGTTAAGAGCTCAAGGAATGTCTCCTCATCAGAGGGACTCTTGTCCACTTTTGATTTAGTAAATGTAGTAGTAGGTACCTACCTTGGTACTAGTAAGTGGTAGCAAATGCCTCTTTAAATCAAAGCGTGAAATGTGACTGTGATTGGCTGAAATTCAGAGTGGAATTGTACGAACTGATTGGGCGTCGGCATTAAGAAATTCCTCCCGAATTCTTTGTGTTCAGAGCAACTTGGTTGGTACCATTTGGTTACATTTGGTTAGGTATTTTGCAAAAGCACAAGGAGTCTAGGTACCTAGTTTCACTGTGATGGGGCAATCTAGGACGAGCACTACCTATATGAAGAGTGCTCGAGGGAGAAGGGGAGGGAATAGGCTTTGCTTTTTTTGGCGTTCAGATCTTCATCGGTTGAGGATGGTTGATCTTTTCACCATCCCTTCTTTTCGAGTGATGCTACTGTAGTTTTGAGACTTTAAGATGGAATGAACTTGGGGCTGGAATCGATTTAGAAGAAAGGTGTCTTGGAAAAAATACTGTCGTAGATATGAGGATTAGTTGACGAGTAGAGAGAGGGGGAGATAGGTAGTTGGTACTAACACAAGTAAATACTTACCTTACGAAAGAGCGGCGGCAACGACGCTAGTGACAGACGCCGTACCTAAAGAGGCAGGGTAGAATGTCTAGGCTTCCGCGACGTGGTGTCGTCGAGCAGTAGACACTACATACCTGACTCGTCAGTGGTAATATTAAACATTATTATTAACCTCTTGCTCAATGCATACGACCCTAGGTATTATGATTTCCCTACTTATAGCAGGGAGCCTAGAACGACCCAAGTCTTTGCTGATTATTAGCTACGCCGGTTATTCGATCACTCCCTAGAATCCCTACTTCCCGACAACCTGAGCCCCTCTTTCCCCCCCCCAAAACGAAGATCATCCATCTATTATCCTTTGGATCAATCATCAATCATCCTTAATAAAATAATAATAATAATAAATAATTGTACTCTTTTCCTATCTCGGCTCTACTGTTAGTCTATTTCCCCCCCTTCTCCTCTCGCTCCTGCACTCCCCTTTCCTTCGAATGACCTCTACCTTCTTCTTTTTTTTTTTTTTTTCCCTTCCAAGTTCTAACTGATGTGTGTGTGGAGGAGCTATGACGCGAATTTCGGGGAGGCTGGCCCTGGCGAATGATAATTGATGGGGAAAACCTTTTGTCATCCTGTCAACTCCTCACCCACGTTCATGGACGATCGTCCACTTCTGCTCTTTTTTGGGAATTATTGGCTCTGCTCTTCGACCTCCAACCTAATTTAATTTGCTTTACCATCGTTACTGGGGATTGCCATCGAAAATTTGGATATCTAATGTCTACCACGCGCTCCTGTCGTGTTTAATCAATTAACTTTCCCACCTAATCTACCGACCTACCTCCCTCCTGACCTCTCCTTCCCTTTCGTTTTGCCGTCGCACCTCCTAGCCCGAGGCAGCACAGCCGTTCGTCTGAAATGCCCGTATATCCCATTCGACGGCGGCCTCGCGAGTGCAAAACTTGTCTCCCCTGTCGAGCGAGCAAAGTCCGTTGCGACCGGGGGTCCCCATGTAGTAACTGCGTCAAGCGCAACTTTATTTGCTCCTACGGTCGCCCTCCACCAAGTGCCTCAAAGCCGACCGCTGCTCCCGAACCATTTGTCTGCTCAGCTCCAGCTACCATCGCAACTAGCCCACAATCTGACTCACCATCGCTACACGCTACAGCCACTCAAGATGCCGCGCAAGACGTCATCTCGCTCTCCCAGAACGAATGGGATGAAATCAATGCGAAAATGAGGGACATGGAACAAATAATAGGAAGTCTCAAGTCTATTTTCCAATCGCATTCGGGGAGGAAACTCACCGACCCACACTCCGAAGGCTCACATCAGGGGAGAGACTCGTCATTGACTCAGGGTGGCCTTTACGGGTCTGGGTCACTCAAAGCAGGTTCGATCCATATTGGGTCCCGGTCTGCGCTAATTGACATCTTGGATAAAGCCAATGATTCAGGAGATACTGAACAAGCACTGCCAAAGGATGATCTCCTGACAGAATTAGCTTTGGGGAATCAATCTGCCGCCTATCCTTTCGTCGACCTCTGGTCGTCAGACCCGTATACGTTTAATATCGGAGGTGTTTGTGGTGTGCTGCCGGACGATGATCAATGTCTAAGGTTAGCTATTCTGATCTCTGGCCGGTGCCGCATCTCATCTTGTGTCCTCCCATCTAACCCCTTGTAGATTATTAAGATTCTATAAAGAAATTGGTGCCGTGTTGTATCCAGTGCTTCCAGACATCGATAAGCTGGAAGATAATGTGAAGCGGTTATTGGAGGGCCGACGGCGAGAGGGCGGGGTCTATCGACCGAATGCCAATGGGCTAGTAAAGCCATTTGGGATGAATATTGCCTTTTTAAGTCTTTGTTTTGCGGTGCTAGCATCTGGCTGTCAATTGTCTGACCGACCGGGAACTGAACGGGAGTTGACCTCCTGGGTTTATGGTTCGTGGGGGGCTTTGTTTGCAATTCCACATTTTGTGTCCTGATGACTGACATGCCCCAGTTTCCTGTTCATATCAGTGTTTGCGTATGCTGAATTATGTATCGCAACCAACAGTGGAGATCATCCAGATCCTGTTGATAATAAGCAGCGTCCTATCCTATAATATGAATGCTGGTGCATCTTATACCTTGCTTGGTGAGTATTTAAAAACGAAGGGCGCCCTTAACCAATGCTAATGACATTTATTCTTCTTGCAATAGGGATGACGGAAAGGATGTGTATGGTCCTTGGACTTCATGTCGAAACACCAAACCTTGCATCAACTTACAAGGGAATCCGGAGAAGGATATGGTATGTATTCAGACTGCTGGGGTGCAAATAGTGACGCTGACAACGACTCTGTGAATTGCAACAGGTGGGCTATGGCGTTTCAAAATAGTCACTTTTCCTTAGCCTATGACCGACCATCTATCACTATGATTAGTCAACCCGAGATTCCCTATCATCCTAAATCTATGCCCGGACACCGATCGTATTTCGAGACTCTTTGCCGTATTCTCTCAGTCGTACTTGAAATGCTGCGGGATTTAATGATGTCTAACCATACTCACCTCCGATACCATGAAATCCGCGACCACACACATAAGATCGAGCGCATCCTTGCGGAGACCACGCCGCACTTACAATCCCGGGAACATTGCACTACCCTAGCCAACCAAATTGAGTGGGCTGAGCTACAGCTACACTCCTCATATTATATCTCTGTCATCTGCCGCGCATCATTGGATCCGGATGCACCACTGGAAGACCAACGACGGGCCCTTATCCGTCACGATTGTCTGACAAACCTGATTCGCACGATCGAGGCTTTCATTGCGTTGCACCATATCAGTCCATATGCATCCCGGACTTGGATTAGTGTTCAGCGAACCATTGCGTCGGCGTTTCTTTTAATTGCGAATACAAATGACCAACTTTGGCAGCAGACCTGGGACCTGGTCCAGAGACTCGAGATGGTATTGGTTGATCACGTATATTCGGATGGGAATGTGACGCAGAATAGTCGAACCGAATCTGCGAGGCACCTTGCCTCATCACTTCAAGCGTTGCGCGAGGTTAGTGCGGCATTCCGCGCGAGTAAAAGCCAAGGGTCTTCTAAGCAGGAGCGTGTCAGTCAAAGCGTTTCTCCCGCAACAGTTTTATCCTTGCCTGCTTTGACTAACCTGGAGGCTTCATCCTCAACATACCCAACAGTGTATGGTGGTGCACTTGAAGAGGAACATATTGGGAACATTTTAAACCAAGTTTCAGACGTAATGATGTTCCCCAACCTGAACATGAACATGAACCTGAATATGAACCTAAATATGGGAAATGCATAATTTGGGGAGGAAGTTTGTAATTAGAGAGAAAGTAATACCCTGGAAATGGATCGTTTTTCAACAGGAGCAATTAGGGGAGAGGGAAGGGGGCTAATGCTCATCCAACCTTATTAGGGGTTTTGCAGAAACTTGGATGTACGCAACGATAAGAACCAGATGAGGGGATAAAAAGGATAGTATCTGGGAAGGCACCTGGGTACCGCCAGCTAGCAATCAGCGATGATGGAATTCCAGCCCCCTTGGTACCCCCTCCCCTGTAGTGGGAATCATGAGGGATAAAAGTAAACACTCTCGATTCCCCTGTCGCAGGCCGACCGAAGAACTGCCGCTTCGGCCGAGTGGGTCTTGGAAAGTTCTAAAGTAGTCATGATGATCTCACTCAAGTTCAGGTAGAGCTGCTCCTGTCTGACTTTCCTGGGCCAATAAAGCTGGTCTGCTGGTGTTGTGGTGTTTTCGTTTCGCATTTCCCCCCCACTAAGCGGTCTAGATGGTCCGATCTGACCAACACATCTCAATTTATGGAAGGAATTTTCTCTCTTACTTCCGGTTTCATACACCTCCCTTCGGACAACCAACTTTCGCTTCGGATTTAGACATCCCCCCCAGCCTTATTACCATGGTTCCATGTGGAACAAGCTTAATTAAAAGAAAGTCATCATAATAATAACCATAACGATAATAATATAAGGGAAATATGTACATCTATTCTTCTTCTCCGAGCAGCTGTCGCAGGTAAGGAGTAATTTCATCCACCCGACCACCGAATTAAACCATGTTAATACAGGATGGAAATCGGTAACTACCTACTGAACAATCAATCAATGAAATGGGAATTTTAACTCAAAGCCTTGTCCCGATCATTGAGTCCCCCCGCTAGCTCTATCGGGAGATAGAGACCGAGAGGAAGGGCAGGGAGTATCCCTGATCAAGCGGTTGGAGTCATAATCTAGACGGTTGGTGAGGAGAGGAGGTGGCATGGTGAATTAGAGCACATGTATGGTATCGTCCCACGCTCACAGATAATGTTTCCAAAACAGCCTTAAAGATGTGACAAGAAGTGACCAACTTGCTCGACCCCGCAGACTCGGTAATAAAGGTGTCTGTTAGATCATTACTTTCTCAAATTCCGTCGCAATTTTAGATTGCATATACACACCCAACGTGCCTACCAATCCCTTGACCCCCACCACTTCCTCCTCCTCCGGTTGGTAAGCTTTGAAGCCTAAGCTTAGAATCCCTCCATTTGAGCTGGGGATACTTATGGTAGGTGACCAGGCCGTCTGGCACTACCTGGGTACTCCCCAGTCATTCATATGTCTGCTTTGAACCATTCGAGTGAAATTTCCGATCCATCTCAGCCTTCTCTGGAGGCGTTGATAACCAGCTAGCCCGATATGGTGCGGGAAGTTCAGCGTTGGCGTAATAGAGACTCTGCTGGATCAGGTCTCGCGGCTGGGTTCAAATCGGCTTGGTAGCGGATGTTGAGTATAGTCCCTATCCTATCGTCTTTGAGCTTCAATAAAGAGGAGAGTGTTAGTGCCATCTCGCTCGGCATTATTAGCGGCGTATTCCTCGTCATGTGGGTCACCATCGTCTGATCCTCACCGGTGCTACTGGGACTCCTACCACCACTACCGCTGCTGCTGCAACTATTATTTTTGAATCTAATATTCAGCACACTGGGAAGGATAACAAAGTCTTGGAATAATGATGGGGAAAGGGACTAGAGGAGCCCTTACAGTTGCTAGATCATCAAACTTCCCCGTAATTCGACTGGTGATATTGAATATTCAATGTCATAAGTTGCGTCACTCCCCGTCCGGCCGTTGGGGAACGGTACTTGGTGCAAATATCTCCTAGTTACGGTGAGATTGAGGGACAGGAGTCCCATTGGTGTCTTTGTTCCAGCTTGATGTAGAGCTCAGCAGAATTCGGTTTAATTCTCATGATTCGCTACCTTGGATGACCGACTCTTATTGGGGGGGGGGGGATAGCAGCCAGTTCCTAATTGTTAAATAAATTATGTTTATGTCACTTGGCAAAACTCTCTCCATTCAATTTGGCCAACGCACTAAAAACGACTTAACTCAAGAAATGAACTTATGGAATAGGTATGGGCGAGGAAATTCGCCAAACTACCTCCCTAACTGAAATCCAGTAACGACGCATGCACTGAACTAAAGTGATAGGCAGAGAAATAGCCAGCTACAACAATGCTCCTTCTACCGCAATAACTTGCCCGGTGGTGTACGACGATAGATCACTAAGTAAGAACACTATGGTATTCGCAATTTCCTCCGGCCTGGCCATTCTCCCCATGGGGACAATTTTCTCGACTCTCTCTATGATAGCAGGATCAATTGTTTCCCCGCGAGTCATCGGCGTATCGACCGCGCCTGGTGCAACACAGTTGACCCGCACCCCACGCCTTACGTATTCCTTTGCCCAAGTCTTTGTGAGACTCACGACCCCACGCTTACTTGCACTGTATGAAGCGAGCCCAGGATCTTCCTTCAAAGCCGCTATAGATGATATATTCACCACGCTCCCCAGTCCTTCGCGCGGCTGCAGCGTGCTGATATCCACGGCTAATTCTGGGTGCTTTTTGAGCAGATACCCGAAATATGCGGTCGCTGTGTTCCAAGTTCCGGTAAAATTCACCGCCATAACTCTGTGGAAATGCTCATCCGGCTCGGGGAGGTTGAGATTATTCGTCTTCTTCGATACGATGCCTGCACTGTTCACGAGGCCGTGGATACCTGTATCTGATGACTGCCGGACAATTTCCTCAAAGACCTGCGAAACCTGTTCACGGGAGCTCACGTCGACACCGGGGTGGAACATGACACGGCCTCTATCGTATTCCTCAAACGACTTGGGAGCGCTCGCCACAAGGTCGATGACGTGTACTGAAGCTCCAAGAGAGAGGAGTTTGATTACGGCTGCGAGTCCGATTCCCGATGCACCACCGGTTACAATGTAGGTCTTTCCCGTGAAATCCATCTTTCAAAGTGGAAAGAAGAATACAACGGTAATATGAGAGAAGAGAGAATTCCCCCCAGATCTAGGTGCTGAGCGCTTATTGCTAGATTTAAATCCAAGAAAATCAAGGCAAAAGAGAAGGTCAAAAGCGAAAGCGGTGTGAAAGAGAGAGAGAAGGGGGGGGGTTGTTGGTTGTTGTTACACGACAGCTTCTCCCTTCTGTATGCATATTGTTATGAAGGAGGAGGGGAGCATAGACATCTTTCAACTAACTAATGTCCACTAGCGTCAGTAGTAATTTTTTTTTTTATCGAACCCCCGCTTCTTGCTTTCCCACGTTGTAATCCATTATTTCAATGTCTTTTTTTTTTTATATATAATTTGTGTGTACTCGTACTCATACGTAATGATGTCGGGTACGGGGAAGACACACATACATACCAGACTTCGGACTCCCCATTATAGAGGTACCTAGGTAGGTATATAGATAGCACTCAGAGCCATACCACCCGCTCCCCCATCTATCTATACATGTATGTACATATATATATACCGGCTTTAATACAACATTCAACAAGTCAGTACTCCGTAGGTACTATGCATACACACATCTTGAACATAAGCGTTATCACTTTATAGCGACCACAGGGATGCATGTATTCCTAGGATATCCTGTAAGCCCGCTAGTGCTATATATGCTATTCAAAGCATACACCCCACTACCTTAGTGAATATGTGATGATGTTTTAGTGCCAAGACACTTTTTTTTTTTTTTTTTTTTTTTTTTTTTTTTTTTTTAAAAATGCTATATCTGTGATTTTTTCCTATGTAATTGGCATAATAGGCGAGTACTTTAGGTAGTTAGGTGCTTCATAGTTATAGTATTTTTAATTGTTTACTCGTTAATAAGATTAATGATTAATGTACCTAGGTATCTAGCAAGCATAAAGTAAAATAGCATTATTTTGGTATGATTTAAGAGAGAGAGAGTGTGTGTGTGGTGCGTTGTGTTTTCTTTATGTTAATGGTATAACACACAACTGTCAAGGAGTAGGTTGGAAGAGGAAGAAGATATTGAAGGATAGGTCACCGCTTCATCAGGAATTGAATAAGCAGAGGTTTACGTCGCATACTTATTTTGGGTTTAGAGGAGGTAGGGCTGGAAACACACAGCCTAGAACACAATCAGGAGCAATACGGAAGTAGAAAAATCAAAAATTTGTAGCAAAAGCATGAAAAAAGTAGATTACTACACATATACAACTGGATCCGTTTAGGCATATTTAGCTGTGTTCCTTGCAGACTCTGATATGTTAATTCCACGATGTATCCATTCCATTAGAAAGCTTAGAAAAGCTTAGAAAAACACCATAGAACCCAATAGCCCTTTAAGCATCATAGTATGGGTTGTTGGGGTCATATGGGAACTTTCGTACGATAACATCACCCTGGTAGTCCCACAAGTCATCTTCGATAGGCGACAGCTCTACAGAACAGGTCTCGTTGGCTTGGCCAAAGTCTTCGACATGGGTAGCGGATCCATTGAAATAGTTCACCCGAACCATATTCACGGTTTGTCGGGTAGGGTCACCAAGCAGGTAGTTCAAGGGCATGAACTGCACGCCGGAGTGGGCGGTTGTAAAGACAGTGTTGGGCAAGTCGCCTGTATGTGGCACATGGTGCATGCCGAGGTTGAACCACAGGACCAGATCGGTTTGGTTTAGGGATTCACCATCGAAGAACTTCTCAAAGTTGACGGGTGGGTCATGGATATCTTGACTATTATATGGATGCGCTGAAGATGGTTCGTAATCATGTTGCTTGGTGAATTGGAGATCATACTCCGACCAATGCGCAGCGTTAACAAGGTTGCTTGAGTTGAGCACGGTCAGATGGGCCGTGCCGGTGTTGGGTAGGATACGGTATCCGCGGTATTCCCCGTACTTATTTTTCTTTTCCTGATTGATGACGTGAATCTGGGTTTGGCCGTTGAAGCCCCAGTTGAAACGACTGTCATCTTCGGATTCGATAAACTCACGCTTTAGCATCATGGTGTTGCGTGTCTTGTTTCCATTCCAGGAGAAGGTCTTGGTCACCGGAACGACTGAGGTGAGCTCAACAGTGTTGTCTGTGCCAAGGATATCGAAGTCAGCCTTGAAATTGAGAACGTGGTCGTGCATAGACCCGGAAAGAGAATCGTGGATCTGGTAGCCGAAGTCCTGGTTATTGGCGTAGTATGCTGCTTGGATGTAACCGGAAGCTCGGACTTCAACACCAATGGTGCCGTCAATATGGAAAGTGTAACTAAACATATAGTCATAGTTTCCAATTGTAGACACAGAACGAAGAGTAAAATATACATTCTTGGTGCTGGTAACATAATCTGACGTTGAGTGACGCTCGATAGGGTAGTCGGCATCGAATTCAAAAAGACACAAACTGTCTACGTGGGTATGGGTCTCCTCGTTCTTGTAGAAAGAAGTGTTGAGATACGAAGCGTAGGATGGACAATCATAACCTTTGACCAACTCGAAAGCATAAGGACCAAAACCGTAGTAGGAATCAAGATACGCAACACTAGACTGGACTGGATCATTGCCAGCGTAATGCGCCAGAGCTTCCTGTAAACCTAGCTCGTATAGGACGCGTTGGCCCTTGTACTTGATATCGAAGAGGGAGAGACCTGTGTCACGATTGAAACCGATGTAGAACGAGAAGTCCATCCAAGAAACATACTTGCGCTCTGAGTCAACGGAGTACCGAGCCCCATCAGGGGCTACAGCAAGAGGAGGTTGCTTCCTATCCTTGGGCAAGAGGGGCCCCCTCTGGTCAGTGTGAGCCCAGGCACCATCAACGTTGGCGCCAAGCTTCTCGAAGCCAGGGGACCAGTAAGCTTTGCGGAATTCCTCGGTCGTCTCATAGAAGATATCGTTATAAAGCCAGCCTAAGATCTTCCATTTAGATGGGTCGCGGCCAGTGACATCGGACTTGAAGTAAAGACCCAAGGGCAGGATGCTCCCAACGTCGAAATCATCGGTTGCTGTGTTCCAGAAAACGTCCCAACGGATGAGACGCCCGTCTTCCTGCCAGAGAGGATCGATACCCCAGATATCTAGGGTATCGTTCTTCAGACCCAGGGCTGTCCCATTCCACAGGTCCAAAGTAATGTCCGAAATCGAAGCACTGATTTTGAACAAAAATTCAGAGTACATAGTTTCGCCATCAGGTTCGATGTTGCGCACATGCCCTTGGGTTTTGCGGGTGTAAGGGTACTCGAGAGGCTCCCAAGTGGTGCCGGAGCTTTTGGTTATGGGTAATGGGCCGACGAGGATGTCCGCAAAATGGGGGTCAATTGTAGCACGATTGTTCAAGACAACATGTGCATATCGGGGTGGAGCTGCAGCGCGCCCATCCAAGTACGGAACCGCATCGGTTTTGTTAGGGCGCATCAATTCAACAAGTTTACTAAGCTCGACGTGTCAGCAAGTATAAAGTCTCTCCACTCATGCAAGTTCTCTCCTGCATACTTACATTGTGTTATCCCATTCTCCTGCTTCTGTTGTAAGAGTAAGATTCAACTCCGGTTGTTTAAATAGCCATTTGACGACCGATGCAGTCTCATCATCGGTCAAACCTGCCCAGACATTGTCTTTTGGAGCAGTGATCTCCTCTGGAGGTGTATCCTCACAGAGACTCACATGGTTTCCTTTACCCTTTCCATGCTCGCTCTTATGTGGCTTGTGGCCAGGTCCTCGACCATAGCTAGGAAATTGGTTCGAACGGCCATACAAGCTCCGCATCAGCCCCTTTCGTCCACGACTCTGACGCACCATATCGGCGCTAGGGTCGAGCTTATTAGCGAGGACATCGCCTGCCAAGCTTCCAATGAGAAGCAAGGAGGCGATCCCGCCAGACGAGGAAAATGGCAACTTCATGGCGATTTACGATACAAATCTCCCCACGACTGATGATCTGGAGATCTTCTAGATCAAATCACCGACTTCAGTCCTGGCTTTATAGCTATCACGGTATCAGTCAAAGTGGAGACTGA
Organism: Aspergillus sparsus; assembly: GCA_027569235.1. NCBI lineage: Eukaryota > Fungi > Ascomycota > Eurotiomycetes > Eurotiales > Aspergillaceae > Aspergillus > Aspergillus sparsus. Next base: position 163,071 of record JAPDES010000064.1, read on the forward strand.
TTAGAAACCCCCGGGAATTAGATTCGTACAGCTTTGGTTATCTCAACTCTTCTGCAATAGATGAAGCCCCAACTTTCCCCATCTTTCGTAGGATTCCGAGTTATGATCTTAACATTCTAGGAAATGTTGACGGCGTTGAACGGCCGACGAAGCCGGCTTCGCATGGCCCTGCCTAAAGAAGCAAGTCCACAGGCCAAATAAAGTAATTTATATTGGACCTGTCAAAATACGCCGATGGTCAGCCAGGTGGATTGAGGCTCACTGCATTTCAGCCATCATCTCGCTTAAACAACCTTGATTCAGATAGCTGCGTCGGAAATTGGGAGATAGAGATCAACGAGACTGGCCGATCTCCGCTCGTTCTTCTCTCAACGCCTGTTCCTCTCGACTTGTGGACTAGTTGGGAAATTGACGATAAAGCTGGGATGCGGCATATGATATGTGCCAAGGACCCTAAAACGCCATACAGGTACCATCGCTAGGTTGGCGATATCTCCAGCGAATCCGGAGGGACCGGAAATCGGAATTTATCGTGGGGTAGGTGATAAGAGAATGGTATCGTCCCTTGAGGAGTGGGTGAACAAGATAAGAATCAGCTTAGAAGAGGATGGAAAGATGATTACAAGATGCGAGATTGGTTGTCTCGAAATAGTGAGGTGCTTTTGGAGAAAGAGGGAGGGGGTCATGTGTTGGTCTGTCGTTGTTATCCTTCTCCCTATTGTTTCTGCTCTAAACTTCAGCAATAATCCCCTTCAAGTAAACATGGAATAATGTTCCGTCATCAAGTGAGTATCTTATCTGCACCCTCATTATTGCTCGCAGAACCCCTAGCATGATTCTGACGCCGAATGCCCCCACCATCTTTTATACCAAAATAGATCCAACCGGCTCCTATTCAGCCGTTGAACAGGAGCCTCTTTAATGAGTCCCATATTTCTTTCATGATCCCCCCTCGACACTTTCTCGGCATCCCATGCACTCCAGAAACTCCATCCAACAAGCAGGAAGTGGGGGGAAGTAAGACTCCTTGACAAGGCCGATCGACATTCCAAGAAGCCAAGAACTCCAACTTTCCCTTGGCAGAGGCGGCACAAAAGGATCTCCTCATTTACTGAGTTGACTAGCGTGCATTAGGAGGGAATCCTGTTTCTAAAAGGGGAAAATAAATCATACAAAAATATGAAAAAAAGAAAAAAGGAAAAGAAAAGAAGTGAACACAAGGCTCACACCACCTTTTACAATTCAATATGCTCCCTGAAGTAAAACTAACATATCATATTATAAATAATAAGTGCAGCCGCAGCCTTTTTAGGGGGCTTTTATGGTCCACAACGGATAGATCCGCTATCAATTCTGCTCCAGCGTTCAGGGCCCCCTCATACCATCATCCCTGACTATTAACTAGGAGCTGAGCCTGTTGTCAACAGAGTCCACACTCTAAGGTGCTCTTTTATTTACAATGAGCAAGATTAATATACAAGATAAGGCTCCATGAACCTAAAGCTAGATAAAGGATATTGTTGACGTAACAGTTTGAATCCCACTAACAGGCGCTACGCTGCACTAATAATCCGACTCGTATTGGAACACTAACATATACTCCAATAGAGATGAGATAGACTGATACAACCAACCAGTGTGTGTATTACAGTTCCCTCCAAATTAGCCTGCTGATAAATACGATCTATGTAGCATAAGCAGCAATCTGATACTTTCCCATTTCACGATCCCAGGTCCAAATTTGACTCGGTAGCTAATCATGTAGCCCAAGATTTTGTTATGGTAGTAGAAAAGAGGACCCTACTCTCTAATCAATATTAAACAAACAGCGTGCAATAAATACTCCGGGCATCTCAGATCTTGGTTTGTTCGACAGTTTCCTTCGTCTGGGTATCCACCACAGGCACACCCTCTTCGGGATCGGCCAGTTTCGGGTTCGGAATATTCTCCTGTAGGCCAACGACAACCGACTCAAAGCGACGTCCGCGTTTCTCGGGCCCAAAAGCTGTAGTGATGACGATTCCAACCACGATTATTGCGGTTGCAACTGCCATGGTAGGGCCATACGCTTGGACTGGCTCTCCCGAGGGACCCTTGACATAGGTTTGTTCAGCCACAGCATTGACAATCTGTGATGAGGGAGAGGAGATCATATTTCCCAGTTGGTAAGTGAGACCTGCTATTTCTTAGCTTCCTTCCTCCATTTTCCTTTTTCTTTCCTTTTTCTTTTTAATCGTGCGGGGAGAAATGCAAGGAGAACGAACCTGGGAAAAGGGATCGAAATGCAGGTGGAGAAAGCTCATTCAAATGAATTGGAACCACTCCCCAGGCACCCTGAACGAAGAATTGCATGAAAAACCCGGTGACACTGAGAGAGCGCTCACCCCGAGGGAGAATCCAAGCAGGGATGAGAATACCAGAAATCAGGGCAGATACAATGATGGCACGTCGCCGTCCAACAAATTGCGACATATACCCAATGATTGTCCCACCAACACAAGCTCCAGTTTTCATCAGGATGGATGCACGAGAGGCACTCGCGTTCTCCATTTCTTTTTCGGTAAGCATGAATGTTGTATAGGAATCTTGGGATGTGTGCGAATAGTAGTTGAACTAATTGAAAGTCAGTAGAGCGGCAGCAAATAATTAAGGATATGAATAGAGGACAAAACGCACCCAGGTCATCAAAATAATACAGTAGATAGATATCTTCCACTCTTGTGCCACCATTTGCTTTGTTTCTCGCCAAAAAATCGACGCGTTGATAGACTGTCTACCAGCTGTTTTCGCTTCGAGGAACTGCTTAGACTCCGGAAAGAGGATACGAACACAACCTACACCAATAGAGATGCCAGCTATACAAAGTGATTTAGTTAAATATAGCCAAGCTGTGAGATATGTAGAAAGGGGACAAACCTGCGATCCAGAAGACGGTCTTCCAGCTCTCCGTCTCACCACCAACTCCAAGATTCGCACATGCAGCGAACACATACCCAAGCGAATAACCTTGTTGGAGGATTCCAGACATGAGGCCCCTAGCCGAGACACTATATCCCCCAAGGATCAGCACATATCATCAAGTTAATCTCTTTAGAGACACATACGGGCAATGTTCTAGGGCCATAGCAATAGCATTACCATAGACACCCCCCATGAACAGACCGAAGAGACTCCGAACAGCCAAGAACTGCTGGAAGGTCTTGCTGTAAATGGTTGCAATTTGCAACAAGCCGAGCACAAACATGTTGAAGACCATAGGCCACTTGCGGCCCCATCGATCGCCCGCCAGACCGAAAAAGGCAGCCCCTACGCTTCTCAGAAGAAGAGTCAGCGTAATCGCAGTCGACACATCAGTCTTGGAGCGCCCATAGTATTCAGAAAGTTTCACGGTCTGAATGGACAGAGCGTGGAAGTCAAACGCATCCGCGGTCCAAGCAGCAAGACCGACTAGAAAGAACAGCCAGTCCCGCGCACTCAGTTGCATAAACAAACCGATGGGGTTCCTAAAGGGCTCGGGGTCCTGCCACTCAGCATAGGTCTCCCCCTGGTCATTTATGATCACAACACGCTGCTTCCAGCAGAACAAATCACCCCAGGCTTGCTTTGCCGTAGCAAAAGCTCCATCGGGAATGGGATCTGCGGGCTGGTTTGTAGAGCTCATACTTAGATAGAAAGCCGCAAATGAAAGTGATTAAGAATTATTAACCCTTACTTGCTTTTTCTTTACTCTTTCCAGAAGCTAACTTCTTTTACAGCGGAAACCGGGGGCTTTTGAACCCCTTCTCACATTCGACTTTTATAGCTTCCCCCGTCATCTTCTCCTCTCACCTAGTTTACTCTCCATGGGCCGATAAGGGAAACCCCCGCCGCGGTATGATAGCAATCTTATGACGCTCCAACATATCCTTGTTTTTACGGAGTATCCCCGCAAGAAGCTTCCAATCCCAAGCCTAGCCAAGATGTCGCCAAGGGTCTAAGCAATGGGTGGAATGCAACGCGGGACATAAAATCTCCATCCTATGGATCATTTGCGTATATACTTGGTCAACACAGTTGCCTAGTCGTGCTAACCATGACTGGTTTCCTTGAAGAGGCAATTAGATGGCTAGTGACGGGGAGAAGAATGGATCTCTGCCAGCACCCCTGGCCCCCCAAAATCACACGCGCGCAAGCTCCTTAATGGAAAATACGAGACTTAGAATGGTTTATCTTGAGAAATTGTCGCCTGACCTGAAATTGGTTATCCGTATTGCTGGTTGGGATGCAGGAGGTAACGTCAAAATTGTCTGATATGGTGTGCACGAGTAGTCGCTTTTATGAGAACCTTTTTCCGATATCGGCAGTGGCCTCACTAGGAGTATTTGAGTTCCATATAGCAAGAAAACTATTTTCTGACACATTATTAGCGTCATGCGGATTTGTTATCCGAAAGCCAAAAAAAAAGAGCGCTTGTTCGATCCCTCCCGCCACCTATCTTCAACAACCAACAACTAATCATTCCTTTTTTCTCCAACATGTGCTTCAGTGTCTTTAACATATTCATAATACTTCTCGTCACACAAGCCTACCGCCTGGTCGACTCCGAGGTGTGTCGTCATTTTACTTACTATCTGAAGATCAAGTGGTGCAATTTCAAGATTGCCTTCGCCAAAGAAAAGGAACATGAGCTAGCCTTAGCATGGCTTCAGACATATCAAAGAGAGGTAAACGAACGCAATATGGTGATTCAGCGCTTGATTCAGCTACGCCAAGACCCAGATGTTTATCGGGAGAACTACTTCTCTCCCGAAGCTCCACCAAACGGTTTGGATGAGGTGTTCATTGAGATGATAACTAGTAAAGCTACTGTTATCGAGAGAGAAATAAAAGGACTTCGGCTCTTATATCTTGAAATCCAGTGTTGGTTAACCGAGACATGGGCACAGAGGCCCAAGTTTGCTGTAATAGAACGGCATGCATTGCACCTACTGAAGAAAGATGAAAAAGGTCGTGATGTTACTTGGTATCAGGAGATTGAAGGCTGTGCTGCACGAGGCGGGTGCTGTGGACGTGATTGTGGCTGTTGTGAGATACCACTGAAAGAATATCAATGTCAACGTGCAGGAAAGACCCTTGGAGTGAAGGAGCCGGTAAGAATATATTCACATTGTACTGTTGAGTGTGGTTGCTGTGTTATGCACCACTCGGTCTATACGCCAAATGCCAATCTTCCCTCGCCGGGGTTCATGGTTTAAGAGAAGAGAGCTCCATGGCCTTTCTCTTGGAGAATGGTAAGCAAGTCTGTTTGCTTAGAGGTTTGCTTTGCTGCTTTTCTTTCTGTTATTGCTCATCTCTAAATAATTAAACTACTACTACCATATACAATGTTTTTTTTTTCTCCAAACGAATTTATTATCGCATTACTCATTAGATTCGTAGAAACGGGAACTATTCTCTTTTCATTTCTTTTTTAGAAGGAAAAAAGTTGTCGCTAGTATGGTCGAAAAAAACCTTTTTCTCAACCCTGGACGAGTTAATGTCAGCATGGACTGTTGTAGACTGGCTGTCTCACATCCCTCCCGATCTATCATCCACAACCTTCTTCCGCAGTTACACAGATGCGGGCTAGTCAACCATCATCAATCATTATCATCAATCATTATCGTCATCATGTCTTCAATTTCTCCTGGCTCTTGAACCTCAATGGTTAGTATAGCTAATTGGGATAAATCTATGTTTAAACTCTCTCTTGTAGGTGGCGAGTTACACACTTTCCTAATCAGGAGCCCGACACGCTCACCATAAGCAAGCAAGAGGCTCAGCAATCCACGTCATTCTGCCGATCAAGGAGTTGCTTGAGTCATTCAGCTGAGAAAGAGAAATTTCATCAAGAGAGTCATATTTTTTACTTTTTTTACTTCGTTCTCTGAATATTGCCCTCTATATATTCTTTTTATTTTCTTGCTAATTGGACTCTGTTCACTTAAGCATGACAATACAACATCCTCTCCAATGCTCCCTTTCAGCCCCCGATCCTCCCCGCTAGCAGCTTCGGTGGCCGGACTGGCAGTTACAATATTGCTCTCATTCCCACATCTCCGCCAATTAGTGCCCAACCAGAAAGGCAAGACAGCAGACTTTGCGCTGCGAAGTGAGACGGATGACGAGGAAATTATAACCTCAGAGGCGCCGAATACAGCATGGCAAAAACTCACCTTGCTTTTTGTATCAAGTCTCGCCACACTTGGAGCATTTGTCTCTGCGGTAGCTAGCGTCAATGCACGCACAGCCTCTGCTAGCGTTCTTATTTTGGCTGAATGGGTATTTAAATCACGAGGACTTTGAAGAGTAAAGCCTCTAGAATCTATAGCTAACGAATATAGGTCCTCGTCCTACTACAAGAATTAATCCTCGCTAGCCAACATTGGACTAAAGATCAATACCGCCTAGGATGCTACAGTGCACTCTCAGCTCTAGTGGTAGGCTCTAGCACGGGCATAGGGCTTTCAAAGGTTTTGCATAGTCGACAAGATGCGCTCAATGTTGGAGTTGGATTGGAAATCCTACAGCCAATCGCCGCATTGATCCTCGTTGTAGTCAACTTAGCTATTCCAAAAGGCCCTCGTATCAGCCGTAATGGCTGTTTAGTGGACGAGCAAAATTCGGTCTCGTTTCTCAATCGATATACCTTCTCTTGGGCCCGACGAACACTATCCCTCGCTGCAAAGAAGGGACAACTGAGCCCCGAGGACCTCCCATTAGTCGAGGATGACGTACGAGCAAAAGCCCTATTCGATTCATTCTCTAGAGCATCGACCACCGGGCTTTGGAGAAAGTGGCTTCAAATCTACTGGCCTACAGTTACCTTCCAAGTATGCATTCAACTGATTGCTAATGTTCTTAATTTTCTCCCAAACTTACTCTTTCTCACAATACTCCGACTCCTTGAAGAGCGAGATGCGGGACAGAACAACCAGCTTCAGTTATTGTTGGTAGCGCTAGAACTTGGGCTCTCAATGATGGTTGTGTCCTGGCTTAAGTCACTAAGGGAATCTATCGGAATTCTAAATCTTTCTCTCCCTATCCATGAGCAATTATTTGCTGTTGTTACAAACAAGTTGGTTAACCTAAAGAACCTCGTGTCGCTAGCGAGTGACGGTGAAAGAGAAGATTCGGGGGACAACAATGACAGGGAAGCTCTCCAGACAACGCACTCTATTCTAAACCTTCTGGGCGTCGACGCGGAATCCATCTCTACGTTCTTTGCCTACAGTCACTTGATCCTCGACTGTATATTCGAAGTGATCATTACCATTATTTTCCTCGTGTACTTGATAGGCTGGAAACCTACGCTTGCTGGCTGCGCGATCCCAATTCTCATGGTTCCGGTTGACTATAACTTAACAAAACATTACAGTGAAACCGAACAAGAACTCATGGACCGGCGTGACGAAAAGTCGGCCGTGTTGATGGAAATGGTACGCGGTATGCGACAGGTCAAATTCAGTGCGCTGGAAGGGGAATGGAATAAGAAGATTCTCAAGTTGCGGGACAATGAGTTGCAACATCAACGTGCTGTTTTCCGTTGTTATATCTGGTTACGCGGACTCTGGCAAGCTGGCCCCGTTTGCACGAGCATATTCTCGCTCGTTACATACATCTATATTAACGGCACAATTTCGCCCTCAGTCGCCTTTACCGCCCTCGGAATCTTCGGAGGCCTACATAATGTATTGGGTAACCTTCCGGAAATTCTCACTGATCTCTTAGATGCGTCAGTCAGTGTAAAGCGAGTGGAGAGATTCTTAGCCCTAGAAGAGCACCAAAATGACACAGTTTCTGGGGATTCAATCTCGATCCAGCGTGCTACCATCGCTTGGCCCTCGACGGGATACCGGGATGTCGAATACCCATTCCATCTGAGGGATATCCAGCTCAACTTTCCCACTGGGGAGCTTACGGTCATTTCAGGCCAAAGTGGTTCAGGCAAATCACTACTTCTAACTACTCTTATTGGGGAATCAGAGGTCATCAATGGGGCAGTTGTGGTCCCACGTGCCTTAGTTCCATCCCATGATACTCCAAACTGTGAGAACTGGGTCGTCAATGGCCAAATTGCGTACGTCTCTCAAGACCCATGGATTGAGAATGCAACGATCCGGGACGCCATTTTATTCGGACTCCCATTCAATCAAAATCGATACAATGAAGTCCTTGACGCATGTGCTCTATCCCACGATCTGACGAATTTCACATCTGGGGATATGACGGACATCGGCACTAATGGAATCAATCTGAGTGGAGGCCAGAAATGGAGATTAGCATTTGGAAGAGCATTGTACAGTCGGGCGCAGATACTAATTCTTGATGATATTTTTAGCGCCGTTGACTCTCATGTTGGCAAACACTTATACAAGAACGCTTTGATGGGAAATTTGAGTAATGGCCGAACCAGAATCCTCGCAACGCATCATGTTCGGTTGTGCCTTGAGGGTGCAGCTTATTGGGTGAGGCTTGAGAATGGGAAGGTGCTTTACGCAGGCCCTCCAGAGACCAGTATAGGGGATAGTTTGGGCGAAACAGCTACTAATGGGAATGAGACCTCCAATATCAGGGATCATCAATTGCCCAAGGCACGTGAGCAACAGGGCCGCGATCTAAGTGACGATGTTGCAATAGCTAAAAAGTTCTACGAGGAGGAAAAGAGAGAGCGAGGGGGGGTCAAACTAGAGGTGTATAAGACATATGTGAAAGCGGGTGGTGGCTATATCCATTGGATACTTCTCGTCAGCTGCCTCTTTCTGACCCTCCTACTCTATCTCGCGCCCTCATACTGGGTATCTCTCTGGACGAGGGTATACGATGACAACACTCGCCCTAATCCCTCAGTCGCAAGCAAAAGCGGAAGTTTGCACGTTGACGCGCGTCTTTTACAATATGGCGCTGTGTACATGGGCATTTCCGCGTGCTCTTGGCTTGTCGACATTACTCTTCACCAACTAGTCTTTTTGGGATCACTCCGAGCGTCCAAGGCAATGTTTGAGCGATTCACCGAAGGTATTCTTTACGCTCCCCTACATTTCCTCGATACCACCCCTGTGGGACAGATCCTCAACCGATTTACCTCTGACTTCGGCGTGCTGGACTCAGATCTAGCCATGAACGTGTCTTGCCTAATGCGCAGTGTAGTTTTAATCCTTGGAGTAATGATTGCCACGCTAGTTACTTCACCTTTAGTCGTGGTATTGGGTATCGTGGCGCTTGTCACCTCCTGGGGCATCGCGTACTTTTATGTCACTGGTGCCCGCGAGGCAAAAAGGCTAGAGAGCACGGCGAAGTCCCCCATATTCGAACTTGTGGGCTCTCTGCTTACGGGACTACCTACTATTCGGGCATTTGGTAAAGAGCAAGATTACCTAAAGCGGATGTATAACTTGATCGATGCACACTGTCAGGCTCTGTGGCACAGGCACCTTTTCGCGTGCTGGATGGAGTTTTGGTTAGAAATAGTTGGGGCCAGCGTGGGAATCCCATCTGAGTTGCTGTGTGATCTTATTCTTAGAAAAGGGCATTGCTAACAATTGCATAGTTTGTAGCCTCTATAGCGATCATGTTCGTCAATATCTCTTCCATCGACGCTCCTCTCGCCGGTTTCGCCCTGAGCTTTGCTCTTAACATGTCTGACCTTATCTCCTGGATGCTCACCCAATACACACAGCTTGATTTAGGTTTCAACGCTGCCGAGCGCATCGTCGACTACATGCAACTCGACCGGGAGTCCCAGGCTGGGATACAAGTTCCCGTGTCCTGGCCAACAAAAGGCGAAATAGATGTACAGAATCTCTTTATTAGCTACGCGGCAAATCTCCCAACTATTCTCAATGGTCTGGATTTCTCCGTACGGCCGGGTGAGCGTATCGGAATTGTCGGACGGACAGGTGCAGGGAAGTCTTCACTAGGCATGGCGTTACTTCGATGCCTAGAGACACGTTCTGGGTCAATTTATATAGATGGAGTAGATATTTCACATGTCCGACTGACAGATCTTCGTTCGCGAATTGGTATCATTTCACAGGATCCGATTGTGTTTGCAGGGACCGTCAGAGAGGTTTTGGACCCGTTTGAACAGTATGGGGATCGTGAGCTGCAGGATGCATTGGAAAAGGTCTCTCTACTTCCACCTCCGATGACGGGGAGCAATAGTGCTTGTGAGAATATTTTGCCGCAGGAGATTAACAAAGTCTTCTCATTGTCCTTTGCTATTGCCGAGGGTGGTAAAAACCTCTCCCAGGGGCAGAGACAACTTCTCTGTCTCGCCCGAGCGCTTGTCTCTCATCCCAAGGTCTTAATAATGGATGAAGCTACGGCCTCAATTGATATGGAGTCAGATCGCCGCATCCAGAGGACGCTACGCGAGGAGGTCCAGGGCTGTACATTATTGGTCATCGCACATCGATTGTCCACAATTGCAGATTTTGATCGGGTTCTTGTCATGGAGGGGGGGCGGATTGTGGAGATGGATTGTCCATCGGTTTTGATGAAGAAGGCAAATGGGTTTTTTCGGGGGCTTGTGGAGTCGAGTGGCGAAAGGGAGGCTATTGAACGCATGATATTTGGGGGAGTAGATGGGGTGCAGAATGAGTTGCTGTGAGCCAGTGAGGAACTAGTAGATCGGTCAAGTTTGCCCCTGATCCAAGAAAGAATAGACAGGGCAAAAGCCAAGAAGAAGAAAGGCCCTAAATGCTAGTGATATCCATTCCAGTGCTCCATTAAACGCCCCAACAAGGAATAAAAAGGTGGTATACGAATCAACCTCGGTTGGCAGGCTTAGGCCGGCAGTTGCACCCCTGTAGATTCACACTCATTTCAATCTCGATGAGACAAAGAGACAACTAGACATGCTGAATTTCACGGACATCAGTTCTGAGGACCACAACCCATGCAATAAATGCGCCATGGCCGCGTGCTTACCCTCTCCACAGCTTTCCACGTGGAAGGGAGATTGCGTGAACCCCCTGGCTGACCCCGCAACAACGACATAGAGGGAGGCGTATATCATATTTCGATGTTCTGTCTATGTCGATTCCTTTCTGCTGATTGTGCTTTATGATGACTTGCAATGCTTGTGAAGATGATGCCATCGCAGACGAACGCGCCGACGATGAATGCGATCTCCCCAAACGCGCTCTACACGGTCATCTGGACCGAATTTGCCATTGCGACAATCGCGATTCTGCTACGAGTCTACTCGCAACTCTTTGTAGTTCGAATACCGTCGGTGGACGATTGGATAATGATTGGTGCCTGGGTTGGTCTTCCCAGATGTCACATTACTCCCAAGCTACGTTCATGTCTAGTCACAGACAAGTCCATTGACAATCATGGCTTCTATGAGAGCAACAACTAATGAGGAGAATTTAAAAAGATATGCCAAACGGTCGCATCCATCCTAGCCACCTTCTCAACTTTCTGGGGTCTAGGCTCTGATCTCTCAAACCTGAACGAGGAACAAATCATCAATTCCCTAAAATACTCCATTATTTCCATGCCTTTTGGGGTCCTTAGTCCAATGCTTGGTCGGATATCCTTCAGCTTGTTCTTGATTGTTGCAGTGATGACAGTCTATCCCTGGCGTCGGAGGCTTCTTTGGGGGGTAATCGTCACACAGTCGATTGTCAATATCATCCCAATCATCCTAGAGTTCACCCAGTGTAAGCCCGTGAGTTCTCTATGGAACCCGTTTGCGCTTCGTGACTCCTGCAGCAGTGCCTGGGTTGTGCAGCGATATGGGTACTTTCAAGGAGGTGAGTCAAGCCAAGTCGATTCAACCAATTTTTCCCCACGTTATAAAGTATACTCTCTGATCTAACCATTTGGTCATCTTCTAGCGTTCAACGCCGTTACCGATCTATTTCTGATATCAATGGGACTTGCGGTGATAATAATACTAAAATTGAAGTTGTACAAGAAGATCATGTTGTGTTTGGTTCTATCATTGAGTACGTTGTAAGTACTGGGTGATGTTATTTTTTTTTCCATGTTGGCGCTACCTCCCTACCCGCATAAGGGAAAAAAAAAAAAAAAAAAAAAGGAAAAAGAGATTAAAACTAACTCAGAGATATAGAGCGCTAGTGGCTACCATCCTCAAGACGACCCAACTCCATGCCATGGAAGAAGTCATTCTCAAGGCTTCCAGGCATGAGGTATTAGACACATACGACTTTAGCTGTAGGTGGTCCAAATCTAGCATGAGAGGCTAACATACGTCCGTCTTTTGCGCCAAAAAGAACCCTATAAAGAAAAGAGAGAAGTTTCTAACTTATTATACCATCCGGAGCAGACGCTAATGCCATGTGGACAATATGGTTTTTGTGAGTCCGCCATATTTACCCCTCCTACACATACTACAATCTCTTTTTCTCCTTTTACTTGCTCTCTCTCTCTCTCTCTCTCTCTCTCTCTCTCTCTCTCTCTCTCTCTCTCTCTCTCTCTCTCTGTATATATTACATAGCTAACACATATATCCCACCACTCAGAACAGAAGGCGCAGTCGTCATCGTAACAGCATCCGCCCCCCGAATGCGCGCCATCTTAGTCCTCCACCGACGAGGAGAAAGGCCCCCAGGTAATCCATCCCTCGGATATGGACCCGGACTATCGGGATACGGTCACAAGCCATCCCAAAGCGTAAAGATATCGCAATCGCAACCGCGCCAGGGGCAGCGGAAATCCGGTTCTAGTTCTAAGTCCTCCCCGCTTTGGCCGGGGTTCCCACATCTTCAGCGGGCGGGATCTCGCCATGATGAGTATTCCTCTAATAGCTGTGACGGTATTCTCGTGGAGCAAAGAATAACCTGGCAGTCGCAGACGTATCCCGATGGCCGTGGTCATGACAATGTTCCGGGGGAGGGATATGGTTATGAATATGAGCTTTCTAGTCCTACTTAGCCTGTAATTATTGATCGTAGTGAGAAAAAGTTTGTTTGTTGAGTCTCTGTGCCTATCCCTATTAAGTCTGTTATTGTCATTATTAGGATTATCTGGAATAAAATAAGATAAAATAGAATAAAAAGTTGATGAAGTATTGTCGTAGAGTGGTGAGTGAGTGAGTGAGTGAGCAATTACTATGGATTTTATAGGTAGCTATGCTAGTTGCTGAAGTGGATAGATAACATAGATGATACTAGGTAGCTACAGTAAGATATTTCATTATGCCAAAAAGAAAAACAAAAAAGCCATTTTATCCCACTCTATTATTAACCTATTAACCTATCTTACCAACAAACTCAGTAACTAACTAACCAACCACCTACCAACCCCGGTAAAGATTCGTCTATAAAGTTCTATTCTCACTATTTTCAGATACATTGCATCAAAGCATTAATAAAAGGTGAAAAAAAAAAATTCTAGTCTATCAAATAAATTATACGCTAGATTGAGATGGAATCAAGTTGAAGAATTACCTGTTCAAGAGGTTTAATTAGTTAATATAAATCAATCTCCCCTTCTTCTTCTTCTTCTTCTTCTTCTTCTTCTTAATCTTCCGGCAGAAAGTAGAGTAAAACGTACCTTTTCGATATATCTAACAGCCACCAGAATCCCCTCTTTATCCTGGAATTCTCGTTCATCCCCAAAGTCCACATTATCCTCATCCAAACACGTCAAACAAGTCTCGACGACCCGGGCATATTTCTTCCCCATTCGCTTGGAGAGTTCATTCCGCGCCAGAGAAACAAGATAGTCCTTGATGCCTAGCTTATTGCCATTGCCATCGCCAACATTGGTACTGTTACTGTTGTGATTGCTGTTGCTATTGCTGTTGTTATTCCGTGCTGCTAGATTCTTGAGAATTGGCGCGGGAACCGGATTATTCGTGCCGCCATCCAGACCGTAAGCAACAAAAGATTCCCACAGTCCTAGTTCAAGGAGGCACACTCCGAGACTATAGATATCGTGCTGCATCAGATAACGGTCACAATCTTTACCAGCCGCGACGCGTTGTCGCTGGGGAGGATGGCGATAAAGATTCTGTTCCCAGCGGTGGTCACCCGATAGCAGCGGTCTGCCGTCTGCGTCGTAAAAGTCCTCGAATCCGATGAGGAATGCGGAGCCTAGCGTGAGTCGGTCCTTGCGGAGGAGAAGGATCGTCTCGGGTCGGATGTTCCTGTGTACGATGCCGTGCGTGTGGATGTAGCAGACTGAGCGGGCCAGTTCTTTTGCGATCCTGAATCTGTCGGAGAGGGGGTAGTCAGGAGTAGAAGCAGCAGCTGCTGGGGTTGGGCTCTTTTTTATTAAGCTTCCACGGAGGGTGGAGGGCTCGGACATGCCGCTGGGGACTCCGTAAATGAAGCGACATGAGGAAGTTCGGCTTTGGGGGTCGTGGCGTAGTTGGGCTGGTGGTACTGGTACTGCGGCTGCGCTGTGGCATTTGAGGAGTCCAAAGGTGTTGGGGTCCACGGAGGAAAGCTTCGTTGCGAGTGTTTGAGCGTCTTTTGTGAGTCGGGGCGTGTCCGCTTGGGGGTGGATTGGGAGAGCGTCTAGGATTAACCAGTCTGGCGATCCGTTTTGTTGGGTCATCTTCGCTGAGCAGAAGGGGATTCCTAGGACACGACCAGACTGGATATTCTCTGGGGAGGGACCAAGAGCTGGTCTGGTCGTGGTGGGCTCAGAGCCTGCACTCGGACGGAGAAGGGACTGTCGGAGATTCTGGGCGAGAGTGAGGATATCCTCCTGCTGTATCAGTTGCAATGCATGCAACTGCTGGTCGATAACGGAATTTTGAATCCTCATAGCGAGGAACCAGGACGGGTCGAATGTCTGTTTCCATGTTTCGAGGTCGTCGAGAGCCGTTGTTAGACTTTCCCAGAGACGCAGGTCGGAACGCTGCTGCACTCGCTCCCCAGTCTGGTCTTTGGCGATGACGCGCCCAATACCCGTGTTCGCGGCATTTAGGCGATCGACCAGGAGCTGGATGATTTGCTCTTCGATACTCCGATACTCTCCGTCGAAGCTTGGCCACACGCGACGGAAGAATTCCAGCTGCACACTTGTTCGCAACCAGTGGGTTTTAATCTGGGTGAGTATCCTGTCGAGGATAACATCAGACGTCCGAATATTGTTGCATAACTCGAGGAGACTGTTTCCGTGACTGTTCTTCCCTGTTAACACTGATGGACATATGGACATACCCAGATGCGCGATTCAACATACCTGAAACAAAGGTCAATTATCGCAGCGACGCTTATCATCTCCATCCAACTCGATGGGTTTCCTCGCGGTGAATCAATCACCATCTAACAATATCAGTCTCAGTCTCAGTCTCCTCTCAGCCACGGACAAGAAAAGTCCAGGCATATATTCTTCTTCTGGTAGACCCTGGTGAGGCAAAAATTTCCTACATCCCTGCACACAATCATCATCCTTGGCGGTGGTGGCTGCGCTAGTTTTAATTCTTTTTGCATAGCCTCCGCCTTCTCTCCAATCGCTCAGGAATCACATCCTCCTTGCCGATTACGGCGACTCAAGGGCTGTTGGTGAGTTTGGGTCTTCTTATCATTAAGATTAAATAATAATAATAATGATCTTCTCGTAGTTAACTAGTTAAATGTGACTGAGTTATTATATCATACGAAAGATCATCCCACCACAATCCCTACTGCAGTCAGCACAGACAGACTCACTCCTTGATGCCACATCGAGAGCGGAGTCTTGGCTGGGCAACCCCTCGTCTAGATTAGCTGTCTTAATTCTTTTTTCTTTGTCTTCTCTCTATCTCCTTTTGTTTTCCTTTCCCCCCTGATTTACAAGTGCATTCCTTTGTTATTATTCCCTACTCACAGCTCCCATCCCGAGATAAACTCATTCTGGGGAAAATGGTCTCAGTCTCCTTTTAGAAGGAAAAAGTATCTCACCCTTCCACCCCTTCGTGTTTTAATAATGATTAAACTTTTCTATTCTCAACCTACATAACCTGATTCATATATATGTCATGTAACAGTGGGAAAACGAGATCGGAAATATATCTTGCAGCCTTTCCCCCACACCATCAACATTATACCATATGAAGCATGCAACGAGTAGTGTAGTGTTCCTGATCCCTCCTCAAGTATAGCCCAATAATGAAAATAGGTACATAGTTTATCCCACCCACCTAGAGTCTAGAGAGATTCTATCCTCAAGCTCAACTGAGAGGACCTAACCGTCATTCGGAGCCCATAGATAGATATACACAGTATAGATATATAACAAGTGCAACATACCTAGACTCCTCACCCATTACATGTGAAATGCTTTTCATCCAATACACCCTTACGGCTCTCGCTCTCTTCTCTTTCTCATGCATTCTCATAGCCTGGGTGTTGCTTCAATCCGTACAATCATCCTAGCACCGTCTCCAGAATGTCTGTGCTCCAATCCCTCGATATCCATCAAATATTCTTAGTGTTTAGACATTGAGGGAGGTTCCACGCGCCGACAAAAAGAGGGCCTCCTCCTACTTTTAATATTATATTGTTTCGAGGTAGTAGCAGCTCGAGAGGGCCGCAATGTGACAACACTCAGCGCAACAATTCGCCCTGACGGAGACCGGATATACCTATCCTAGTGAGGCTCTTGTGACGGTTTGACACTATTGGAGACGTTTATTTTCAAGGAGAGATTCGTTATTCTTTGAATTTGACAAGTGCCTGCCCCTGGCCCTCCGGTGATAGTGAGGTTACACGAGGCTGTATTGTAGTCGGCAATCTTCTTGACTCTCCCTCTTTGTGTTTCTCTCTATCCTACCCTCAGACAATTCTACAATCATCTTTCCTCATACTGCGATTTTCTCTCATCAGCTCATCTTCTTATTGGAGGGGCTATCACAATGACCCGATTACATTAAACAAAGCAAGAAACATGAAAAAAACAAGAAAAAAAAAAATAATGAAAAGGTAATAAACAAACATAATTTGCTTACTTCATCGCCTTTATTTTCTCAAGTAGGAGATAAGGCAAGTTAGGTAGGTATTCAGGTAGGTAGGTACCTAGTTGCTTAGGTATTTCTGCTCTCTGCTGACAACCGCAAACTAACAAAGAGAGAAATGAATGAACGATGAGGGATAAGAGACGTGTCATTCATGGATGGATGGATGGATGGATGGATGGATGGATGGATGGATGGATGGATGGGTTAGGTTAGATAGGTAGATAGGCCTAGGCACCTAGGCTAGGATACCTCCTTAGAAAAGTCAGCAGAAGGATAGACAGATAGATGGGTGTATGAGTGTTTAGGTATCCGACATGTTTGCTCCATGCAATGCAGATGCAGGCAAACGTGGCTTTTGGGCCAACCTACACAGAAGTGCCCAGTGTGTTGGTGCTTCCCACGATCCTTCCGGGTCTATCGTGGGTAGCTAGGTAGGAGGGAGAAGGGATTTATCAATAAGCCTGGTACCAGGCGTGTTTGCGGCCAATAATGAGCGCGTGATGACCATACTGATGTGGGAGAGGTTACTTTGGGTAGGTAGGTAGGTAGGTAGGTGGGTAATTTTACTAGACACTATCAATACTCATTGGGTAGGTAGGTAGCTAAAGAAAGAAGAAAGATGGGCATTGTTAAGGCTATCTGCCTATATGGAGGCAGCAATAATAGGCAATAAAAAGGGACATGGATAATAAGTAATAATAAGTATATTATGATAATCGAATTTTAATTCTTTGTCATTCACTATCAACATGAGAATCATAATTAAATATTCATGCTATGGTTATAGAGGATGGCTGGAATAAGGAAACATAAGCCGACAGCCAGCCAGCAAGGCAAGGAATATATGTATAATGTTGCATATATCAGACCGCGAGTATAGTCTCTATAAAGAAACAAAGAAGAACAGTTCCCCCTATTTGCAACTTCAACGACGGACTTGGAATTCAAAAGATCGGTCTCCCTGGCCTACAGGCACCGAATTTGCATCGTTATCGTACAGCGTCCGTTCAAAATACCTCACACGTCCGTCATGTCCTACGAGGATGACCGTCTGTTTTTGGGTTCCGTATGGGCCATGCAGGAAGGATTTGTCTAGTAGGTCATTGCTCTTAGCCTGCGTGGGTTCGCTGGGGGTTTGGTTTTGGGAATGGTGATGGTGGTGGTGCTCATCGAGACAAGGTGTCGGGGTTTTCCCTGCTGCTGCGGGCGTTTTCTCCCGCGTCCCAATAAGGGGGATGAAGATACTCTTCCTAAAATGTGGTAGGTAGTCTTCTGCTGTCGCATCGGGTGGCAATTCAGGTAAGGTACTCGTGCAAAGGACATCCAAAAACCGGTGGATAAGAGCGTCCTCGTCCTCCTGCTCCCCAGCCTGGACATGGGCAGCAATGGCCTCCTCGACGAGCTTCTCCCCGTCAAGGATCTTCGGCCACGAGCGGTCATCAAAGACAGTGTTGCTGAGACCCTTTGTCTGGCCACGATCGTTGGCGATCCAGGTAATCTGGTCCATGGTGGAGGAGCGGTTAGACACGATGGCGAGCGGTTCGTCAATGTATCCACAGACGAGACTAAATCCGCCGACATTGCGGGCCGTCGGACTCGCAACCATTTCCTCAACATAAGAACGGATGGGGTCTGCCGGGGATCGTGTCAGCCAGCTGTTCACAATTGCTCCACGGCTTTGTTGCCCTGTCGCTTGGTCGGAGGTTTTCTCGCGGAAATTGGTCAGAATGGCGACTTTCCCCGATTGTGTGATGCCCATCCAGGTGCCGTGTGTGGCGCGGGCGAGGTCTCGGCCGCCGAGGATATGCGAGTTTGGAGCAGGCCACCAGTTTGCCGGGGATGTTGGACGGCGGAGGTATTCCTAGTGGGGGTTTTGTCAATTTTTTTTTCTTTTTTTTTTTAGAAAAAAAAGAGAAAGAAAAATATTCCCTCGTCTCTCTTATTGTATTTCTCCCTCTTTTTCGTCCCTCTCTCCATACGGGCTAAGCAGAATGGTGAAAATACATACATCTCTATTATTGATGACGATCAATGGGTATGATGGGTGCGCGGTTGAGATCAAGGCGATACACATAGCTGCGGTTCGGAGGGTGCAAGAAGAAGAGGAACTAAAAAATCTGGGAGATTGAAAACAACTAATAGTAGGTACCAAGTATCTTAAGTAGGTATGACTGTACGCAGTGCAGATTGGGCACGTGCAGTTGGAGAGCTGTTCAATTGCAATTGTATGCGGGGAAGGGCCGGATCACAATCAAGACTGTACAAGACTAAAAGGACCAAGTGGTGTATCTACAGGATTGGCCTATAGTTCAAATGATGTCTTCATATATATCTCTGTATGAAATTGCCGGTCGTCAGTCTTTTGCAATGAGAAGAAAGCAACCTCTGGACTGTGCTGTCTCTTGGGATGCCAACAAAGTAGCGTGTTTGCCTTACCGCCTTAAACTGGTGTTCCTTTTCCAGCGCCGCTCGTCGATCAGCTGAAGAGCCAACCTTCACCAGTCGGATCATATTGCGCAGTCTGGTCCTGAATCCAGATTCCTCTCGTTACGTGCAATCTGATCAATCTATTTTCATATCTACTGACGTTTCCTTCTGTCCTTCGCACTTGGTTCCATTTCCACCCGAGGCGCAGCGGGTTTATACCCAGGGGAGTCTAGTGTGGGTGAGATGACTATAGATCTCTTTGCTTTTTCCTTTCTTCTGCGTCCATTTCCCTCGCCTTCTTCCTTTGCTTTCTTGTCTTAATTATTATCGTTCTTTCTCTTTTATCTCTCATAA
The DNA here is from genome assembly GCA_027569235.1 of Aspergillus sparsus. Taxonomy (NCBI): domain Eukaryota; kingdom Fungi; phylum Ascomycota; class Eurotiomycetes; order Eurotiales; family Aspergillaceae; genus Aspergillus; species Aspergillus sparsus. The sequence goes on from JAPDES010000064.1 coordinate 182,797, forward strand.
CTAATGGTTGAATCCTATTCAAAATATTATGAGAAAATTTTGTCAATGGTAGATTCCAAAGGGGACAGGGGTAATAATTACCTCCTGGTGGGTGTGGCCGGCGATCTCCCCAGGTCAACCATGAAAGAAAGACAGCGGTGTGCGGCCTCATTTCAACTCTTAAGAATGAGACATTGAAAGGTTTTGAGGACAACTAAAGAGCTATGCTTCCCTCACCTTAAACAATGAAAATCATTCTATATAGAACATTTGGAAGCCCGTTGTTTCAGTCTCTTTATACTTACTTTCTCTTGTTCAGCTCTAGCAATGACGTCAACACTGGCCGAGCTTTGAAACTAACGATGAAGCTACATCACGAAGCCCGCAGCTATTTTTGTAAGGTAGTACTCCATAACCAGACAGTAGATACTAGTAATAATAGTCCCCTCGTATTACTCTGGGGAGATGAACCCGAAAATCTGTTTTAGCTTCTTCCGGTGTGAACAGCTGCTGCTTAGTCGCTGTACGTAGTAACAAATAGTGCGTGTGGATCGATCGGTCACGCTCCGGCAAGCGGAGAACCTCAAGGCAGCCACACATCGATCATCCTTTTTTTTTTGTTCCTTTTCCTTTTGCGTCTCCTTTTTCTTTGCAATCTTTTGTCTCTTTCATTCGTCCTCCGTCTGTCGGATACAACTCTCTTTGCCCGGCTTTTATTGCGGCTGGCCGCGCGCCCGTTCTCTTTTTTTTTCGATCCATCTCCAATCTTGCTCTCTCGTGCCCCGCAACCGGGCACCTTCGCAGACGACGATAAGATCGTGCTTATTTCCAATCCAACCGAACCCTCTCACCCTCCTCCATCTTACATATTTCCGGCGTCAAATCTTTGGTCCAGGACACTGCTGTTTCTCTTACCAAAGAGAGAATCTGCAATATTTCACCATGTTTGGCCTCATTGCAGATTTGCTCTCGTAAGTACATTCCGATACCTCGACGGCGCTCCCGGTTTCCGAAAGCCTTGGTCTAATTGATGAATCTCTCCGCAACTCTAGCTCAATTCTTACCATTCTGTTCCCTATTTTCGCCTCATACAAAGCCCTACGTACCTCGGATCCGTACCAGCTAGCACCATGGTTAATGTATTGGGTGGTTCTATCAGCCATTCTCATGGCTGAATCCTGGACGTTTTTTATTCTAGGCTGGTATGAGAAGGTGTCGCTGTCAGGTTTTGCCATTACTGATGTTCTTTCCACGCAGGATTCCCTTCTATAGCTGGTTACGGCTATTCTTCTTCGCATATCTCGTCCTCCCGCAGACCCAAGGAGCTAGGTTCATTTATCAGGAATACGTGGATCCGTTCCTCACACACCATGAACGTGAAATCGAAGAGTTTATCGGCAGCAGCCATGAACGGGCCAAAGCACTGGGTCTTCAGTATTTCTATCAGGCTATCGATTGGATTCGGGAACGAGTCCTAGGCCTGCCCCCGCAGCGTCCCGCTGCTCCACCTACCACTTCAGCCTCCTATGCTCAGTCTCTTCTCTCCCGGTTCAACCTCCCCAGTGCTGTTGGGGGAGCAAATCCTGCACCTGCAAACGATTGGTATACCGCAATTACCTCCGCCGTGACAGCGGTTACGTCCGCTGGGAAAAGCCCCGAAGCGCGCGCACAAGAGCTATCGGCAAGCGGGACTCTCTTACCACGGGAAATGGCCTCCATGTCCCGCGCAGACAAGGCAAGGTTCATCTCCAACCAGCGAGATCTACTGGATGTACTCCGTGATGCCTTGATCAAAGAGGAGCGAAACCTTGACCCTGCTGACGCAGATGATGACCTCGCTTATGGCTCGGGGCTACGAAAGAATCGCAGTGAAAATTCTTTTGACCATATTGAGCATGAAGACACACGGGATCGCTCTCCCGGGCGCAGAGCGGCACCCCCTCCCGCTGGTAATTGGACTTCAGGCTGGTTCGGTGGTTCAGGTGGAGAGCAGGGCTCTTCAACGGCATCCGGTGTAGAATTCGCCACTCGAGCTGTAGAGGAAATCACTCGCGCTCGAGGAGCGCGTTAAAGGAACACTAGTCAGATGTATATTTTTTTTTTCTCCTTCCTTTTTCCACTTTTCATTTCTTCCTTTTATTCCTTTTTTCTTAGGCTTTCCAGACCTGTTGTTTAAGATTGTTTGAGTGAGGTGTTAAATTGCTTCGATGAAAGAGTTTGGGGAGTCGAGGAATCTAGCTAGAAATAGATAGACATCCCGTTACAGCATATATTTATCCCTTAAATGTTGTTACTAGGCAGAGAATGGTTTCGCGCACATTCTACAGAACGAGAAAGAAGTGGTAGGTGAGTCAGGCTTATTCCTGTGGCTCCACATTCCTATATGACCTTATCTATTGCCTATTCACCTCCACTTTAGACTAGTTTACTACCTACCTAGGTAGGTAGTGAAAGTAGATATTTGCTATTGGTGGTACACACACAGCCTCATATTTACTCCCCACCATGCAAGTATCAATAGGTACCCACAAAAACACTTACCTATACCTACCCCGCCATTTTCCATATGTCCCTACTTGAGGAAAAAAAGCAAGTCAAATAAATAGAACTATTACCAAAAATACAGCTTACCTAACTTTACTACCCTAAACAATTAGTTACAAAACATACATATTCCTGACAAAGACCGGAGAAATATAGTATATCCCAAACCCCTCTTTTCCTTGTGATAGTACTAATTCTTCACTAGTTTCTTATCTCTTGCCATTAGACAATGTCTTGAACGACAGGGCTATGAGTTGGGCTAAGCTATCTAGGTAAGTACCTAGGCACCTAGGTAGATAGGTAGGGCCTACAGGGCAGTCCAGGGCTGTCGCGGGGGCCCCTCAGTCTCCCACCCCGCTCCCCGATCTAGTACGTGTGCAAGGGCAAAGGGCAAATAGGTTGCCTGGGGAGGCGGAGCTGGGGTATATCTATATGCGTAGAATACTTCAGGTTTCAGGTGGAAAGGCATTCAAGGCTTTTTTTTTTTTTTTTTTTTTCCAAGTTACTTTGGAGGGGCCATCGTAATAGCGTATCCTAGGTACTTTCCCACATATCGGTCGGTAGTAGGTATGCTTGCTTTTTGTAAATTTCATAGATAATCTCCGGATATTGTTACAGGGTATTAAATATTTTCTCTACCTAGGGGAAAGAGAGGGGGATATACTAACCGACTCTAACCGACTCAACTAACCATCCGGTTCTCTACCTATATACTTAATAGGATTCACTCAGCATTGGAGAGTAGCTAGTATACGAGGGGTATGACCTACCTAAGTACCTGCCTACCTACCTAGTCACAAAAATGAGTCGTGACCAAAAAGGCCTTTCTTTTGATTTTGAGAGGTGCTATTAGCAAGGCGTGTCAGGGTCCGAGATTTCTTTATTATGTATGGATATATCGGGCTAGATATACATCCGTTGCATAAGCAGGTAGGCAGGTGAACCTACGTCCACGCATACAAAACGAACTAGTTAAACCGGTTTAAGTAAGTGGGCAGGTGGGCTGAGCTAAGCCTTGCTGAGTGAGTTCCAATCTAGGATACCTAGGTAGGGAGTTAGATATAGGAACCTATGCAATTCAACCTACTTAGGCCTACCAGCAGTAAAGTTACATAGATACAGCCTGGGCATAATAAGTATTCCGGTATCTACCTAGGTAAGAGTCAGCGGTAAGTTTACACAGTTACAGGCCTCCTAACTTCTACCCAGTGGGCGCTTGATACCGGGCAGCTGCTCAAGCATGAAGAATCAGTGACATCAGTGGTATATTCCTCGTCCAATCGGAAGTTTTCAAACAGCTTAACAAAGTTGACAATTCCGCTATCCTGGTCAGAATCGACTTGGGGGCAGGTAATTCAAATCAAATCAAAATAGAGCAAGGAATCAAAGAATTTCGATAGGAGTTGAGCCTAGTCTACCTACCTCTCTACCTACTTTCTAACTGACGTGAGTGAGTAAGTTGAGTGGGTGGGTGGAAGTTGAGATGCGAGATGAGGCGAATAGGTGGGCAGATAACTTTTTGGTAGGCACCGTACCTAGGAATAATGAGAGGGAGGGGCGACTTTTTATACTCTAGGTACTAGGTAGGGGGGCAGGTATGTATGCATGTATGTACAGTACCTGCTCGAGGTCAGCCTTTCTTTTCTTTTCTTTTTTTTTTCTTTCTTACTATTAAATCAACTTGTGTATACATCTATGATATTATGGCTTGTGACTCATAGAAGGAGATAAGTCGGGCGTATTAAGTGAAGGACATAGCTTATGTCCGATGTGATGTAGTGTAGTTACACACTTTTAATCCAGGTTGTTGGTATGTATGGTTAAGAAGCGAAAGAATGTGGTTGTTTTTTTAAAAAAAGTCTGGAATGGCCTCTTGACAACAAATACCGTATTGGCACTAAATACAGGATGTGGGAGCCTCATAAAAAGCATTTGTGTTTGTATCAGGACAAGTATGATACAATACGGTATGTATTAATGAACACGAGAGAGCGTGGCGAATCGAAGAGATGAGATATGGATCGATTGTGGTTGGTAACTTACGTGAGTGTAGTGTCAGGTTAACAAAGTACTGCTGTACTCGCCTGCCCAAGATTTACTATCAGGTATAATCTTCATCAGCATCTTGAGAGTGAAAGAAGAATCAAGACGAGAAGACAATAACAATAATTCAAGCAGAAAGCATAATTTATTACAGCTATGCTAATGTCCTTGGCTCGGTTGCTCTGCCGCCTCCACCCGATATTACCTAGTTAGAGGATGGGCTCTCCCACTCTTTTTTTTTTTATTTCTTTGTGTAGGATGTTTCATGGAAATAATTAGACTTGGGTTTATTGGGGGATGTGAAGGTTCAAGGAAATTGATGGGCAATCTTTAATATTATTAAGAAAAGATAAAAAATAAAAATAAAAATCAAAGAGAAATAGTAAATAGGAATGAATGCATTAGATGCTTAAAAAGAGAATTGTAGTGGTTTTGTGATTTCACACTTTTATTTTTTATTTTTTGTTCTTCCGCCCGAATTTTTTTTTTGTCGCCTCGTCAGAACAAAAAAAAACCACCACCACCAAAAGGTAAAAAAAAAAAAAGGGTGTTGTAAAAAAAGGGAACCGAAATCCTTTCTTCCCAAATTCTCCCCCCTCTTTTCCTTTTTCCTCCCCTTTTCTTTTTACCCCAGATCTATCGTCGTTGACCGCGACGTTTATAAGATACTACGTTGGTGGTCTTCCTTTTTTTTTTTCCTTTATTCCCTCCCCATCCCCTTCATCTCGTTTGTTTCCCGTCATTGTGTGGGAAACCTTGGATGTGGGATCTAGAGCGTGTTCATATTCTATTGTAACACGCCTTTGACATCACCTGTCTAAAACCATTAACACACATTTTTTTCTCCCTCTTTTTACCTCTTATTTCTTTAATTCTCTTTCTTCTCCTCCCTTTCACTCCTATTAACCTGTCTAATGAGCTCGATCCCCTCAAAGTCAGGCCAAACTCAAGGACAGAGTACCTCTACCCAGGCCGCCTCGCACTCTTCCACCCCATCGATCAGTGGGAAAGCCTCGCCTCAGGCGCCGGTTCCCACAACGTCCTCGACATCGACAACGGCGCCCCGTTCGTACGCCAGCGCCACTAAAAAGTCCGCGACGGACTCAACCGCCGCTCCCGTCACCGTGGGTGGCCCATCGCAACATGGGAAGTCGACCTCAACATCTGTGAGCGGCAAACCCATGCAGCAATCCCAACCTCCTACCATCGTGAATGGCGCACCGGCCCCGGGAACTCAAGTTGACCACTCGAAGAAGCCTTCCGTGACCATCACGTCCACCTACGTCCCGAACGGCCAGACGGGTCGTCCCAACAGCCTCCAGTTCGGCTTTAGTAACCAACAGGCTTCCCCGAGTATGGGAAATCCTGCTGTCTTAGCTAGCCAACCTCAGACTGGACTCAGTGTTTCTCCCTCAATGAACCCTCGTGTTACCTCGCCACAAACTTCGCCTTCGCCTATTCCTCAACCCGCCTCAAGTGGTGGCCGGCCACCTCCATCCTCATATCAGGCTCAAGGGAACGTGAACTTTGGCAGCTTTGGTGAATCAGGTGATAATGTAAGTTAGCACTGTGTTATTCCTTATCTCTTTTTTTTTCTTTGCAAAAGACCATGAATGTGGTTAATATCTATCAATTTCCCTTTTTTTTTTTTTAATAAAAAAAACCTCCCTCCTTGGATTGACCTTTATAATTTTTTCTTTTTTTTTTTTTTTTCTTATTGTTTTCTTTCTTTTTTTTTCCCTTTTTTTTGCTTTCTTTCTTTCTTTTTTTATTCTCCCTTTTGTTTGTCAATTATAAGGCAAAAAAAGAAAAGAAAAAAAAAAAAAACAAGAGGTTGCAGAATATTGTTCTTGGCATACCGCACCATACATACCCGTTAAATGTTGGGTATTATTAATAAAAAATTTTGCACTAACTCACCGCAGATGCGCCCAAATCAGGCTCCCCTTGGTCCCGCCCATTTGCGACGTGAATCTTCCCAGTCAGCACACAGCGACATGAGCAACCATATGGGTAGTGGTCCCGGCCGCGGTGGTTATCCTTATCAGGGTGGTCGTGGCCGTGGACATTCACAGTCCAGCCACCAGGGTCAGAACCCGTACTCACCGACTCCCAGCTTCCGTTCGACCCCCAACCAACCCAGAGGTGGTCCTAATATGGGCCCTCAGTTCCATAGCCCCAACCAAGGACGTCCTATGCCTGGATTCCCATCCCCACAGGCTGGCCGCAGCCCGGCACTTGCCAACGCACATACCGCAACTCCTCAGATGAACCAAGTCCCCATGGCTCATCCCCAGATGCCTCCTCAGCCTTATGGCACTTACCAGCAGCACATGGGCCCCCAATCAGTGAGATCCCAGTCTTCCCATAAATTTTCGCGTCGCTCTGGTCCCCTCCCCAAGAAGAAACAACCCCCCCGTGTTTTTTCTTCTTCAAATTCCCATCCCCATCAGCCCCCCATCCCTCTCCTCCCTCCTAACCTAGCTCCAGAGAGTGGCCACTTTGAGCACTACCTAACTTTGCTGAAAAATTCCCAGACATACTCCTATGATCCTAGCTACCCATTCTACCCGAATTACGGCAATATGCAGTTCATGGCGCCCCCATCTCCCCAACCCCGTCCGATTCCTTACAATCAGCCCTACATGCAGAACCAATATCCCGTTGCTCAAGGCCCACCACAGGGAGCAGCTGCCTTATCTCGAAGTCCCTCTCAGATGTCAAATGAACGACCTAATTCCAGTCTCGGTCAAAACCAGCCTCCAGCCGTTCCTTCGACTCCAGGCCATTCACACACTCCCAGCCGACCATCTAACAGCCCCGCACCAGGCAAGTCGCCCTTTGTACTGCCACAACAGAAGAGGAATCCCATTATCATTAAGGATCCCGATAGTGGCAATGTGAAGACATTTGAGAAGGCCCCAGCCTCACCCGCGCGCGGCACTCCATCCCCAGTCAAAATGGCCACTCCAACTTCCACTCCTCCACCCCGGTCTGCTAGCAGCACTGACCACTCCCGAACCCAGTCCAAGTCGGTCAAGACTGACGAGGAAAAGAAGCAGGAGTTGAAGGACGCAGTGCTACAGAAGATGCAACAAAGTGAGGCCGAGCAACGCCGCAAGGCTGAGGAGGAGGAAGCAGCGAAACGAAAGAAACAAGAGGAGGAGGCGGCTGCTGCCCTTAAGAAGGAGCAAGAGGAGGCTGATCGTAAGAAGAAGGAAGAGGAGGAGGAAGCTGCCAAGAAAAAGGCCGCTGAAGAAGAGGAAGCCCGCAAAGCGCTCGAGGAATTGAGCATCAAGGAGAAGGAGAAGGAGGCCGCTCCTCCTGCGGATGAAGATGAAATTGACTATGATGCTATCGAACGCGAACTGGCTGAGCTTGAGGCTAAGGAGCTGGCCGCAGAAGCCGCCTACAAGGCTAAGAAGCAAGCTGAAAAGGAGGAGAAGGAGCGTAAGGAGAAGGAGGAGCAGGACGCTTGGGAAGCTAATATGAAACAAGCCGAGCGAGAAGCTGAGGCGCTCGAGGAAGCCCGGATGAAGAAGCGTGAGGCCGGAGAACTCACCGAGGATCAGAGCAATAAGGACCTCTTTACCCAACTGAAAAAGGGTGGATTCTCTGCTACCGAGTCAAGCACACCAGCGGATAGTGGGGCTGCCACTCCCGTCTCCGACGTCTCAATGGGCCCTCCTGCTAAACCTGCTATTGGTTCAGCTACCAAGCAAAAGCCTGCGGCTCTCAAGTTGGAAACTAACAAGACTGTTGAGCCTCCACAGCCCACAGCTGGTATGAAGTCTCTGCACTCGGCCCGGTTTGTGGAAGATTTAAGCAAGATTACCTACCCGGCTTCTATTGTTTCCCCCAACCCAGCGCTAAATGCCAGCGCCCCCGCCGATCGCAAGTTCCACTACAACAAGGAATTCTTGTTGCAGTTCCAGAATGTTTTCAAAGAGAAGCCCTCGATCGACTGGGACGTTCGTGTGCGGGAAACAGTTGGTGAGACAGATTCGTCTCGTCCCCAATCCGCTCGTACGCCAATGGCACGAAACCCCTCCCGATCTGGCGCCCACCAACAGGACGTCCAGATGGGCTATTTCCAAAACCGCCAAGCCTTGCCTCCGGGAACCACATCCGCAGAGCGCTTCGCCATGTCTAATAACACTCGTGCTGCTTCCATGGGCGCCAACCCCTTTGGCCAGTTTACACGTTTGGGTCTCGGCGTAGGTGCCCCATCGATCGGCCGAACCAACTCCTCTCACGCTATGCACCCTGGAATGCCCTCCTCCCCTCGCGTTGGCTCTAGCAACCGCTCAGGCACTCGCACAGGCAGCAAACGTGAGAAGCAACAAGCGAAGAAAGAGGAAGATTTGGCTAAATCCATGCCTCTCACTGCTGGAAAAGAAGTCCAAAGCCTCCAGGTTTCTTCCTCTGGCTGGAAACCTCGCAGCCTTACGCAGAATCCTGCAACAGGCCCCACTCCCAGCGGTGCTGCTCACATGCCTCCTGATATGGTTCAACGCAAGGTCAAGGCTGCTTTGAACAAGATGACACCAGAGAACTTCGAGCGTATTGCTGGCCAGATATTGGAAATAGTGTCTCAATCTAAGGACGAGTCGGATGGACGTACCCTACGACAAGTCATTCAACTTACCTTCGAGAAGGCTACCGATGAAGCTCATTGGGCGCCGATATATGCCAAATTCTGCAAGCGCATGCTTGAGAGTATGAGTGCAGAAATTAAAGACGAGAATATTCGCGATAAGAACGGCAATGTGGTTGCTGGAGGTAGCTTGTTCCGAAAGTATCTGCTTAATCGCTGTCAGGAGGAGTTCGAGCGCGGATGGAAGGTCAACCTTCCTCCAAAGCCAGAGGGTGTTACCGAGGAAGCTGCTATGATGTCGGACGAGTACTACGCCGCCGCTGCTGCTAAGCGTCGTGGTCTTGGTCTTGTTAAGTTCATTGGTGAACTTTACAAACTAGGCATGCTTACAGAGCGTATCATGCACGAGTGCGTGAAGAAGCTCGTTGACTACGAAGGTATCCCTGATGAGGCCGAGGTTGAGAGCTTGACCAGTCTCCTTCGTACCATTGGTCAAAGTCTCGACCATTCCGAAAAGGGCCATGCCATGATGGATGCCTACTTCCATCGCATTAAGTTGATGGTCCAAATTCCAGGATTGCCAAGCAGATTGAGGTTCATGTTGATGGTAAGCCCTCTCAATATTTACGCTCTAGTTAGCCTTGCAATACATTCTAACTCTCGCCTAGGATATTATTGATCTACGTAATGCCCGTTGGATCTCCAAGGACTCTGATAAAGGACCCAAGACCATCCAACAAATTCGTGAAGAGGTATGCCTGATAACCACGTTGCTGCGTATATGAACATCATCTTACTAATTATGTGCAGGCTGCTCGTGCTCAACAGGAAGCTGAGATGGAGCGTATCCGTCAACAAGCAAATCGTACCGGTGGTGGACGGCCCGCCATGGGTCGTGGTGACTCTCGTAGCTTCTCCTCTGGATATGGACACCAGGCACCCCCACCAGACTTTGCTTCCAGCAAGGTTGGCAGTGATGACCTTCGCCGTCTACGCACCACCCGCAATACCAACCAGCCGATGTCTTTCGGGCCTTCGAGCATGCTTGGCTCCCGCAGCAACAGCGGACGTAAGAACCTTGGCCCCGGAGGCAACCTGGTTCGTGGTAGCGATGATAGCGGCGCCAGCAGCCGTACTGGAACACCACCTGCCAGCAAGAAGGAAGACAAGGAGGCAGCATCCTCGATCAACGCATTCAGGTAAGCTCACCCAACTATTTTTACGCATGTGTCTAGCTTCTAATTTGCATATAGTGCCTTGGCCCAGCTGCAAGACCAGGATAACATGGCAACCTCTCCGCCATCCAACCCTACCTCCCCTTTGCTAATGAAGTCGCAACCTGCAGTTGAACGCCGACCCTCTAAGACCCCGTCGAAGGACGGTGAGGAAGCATCATAGATTCTTTGTTCTTTGGCAATGATAATGAAAATTATTCCATTTCTTCTGGAAAGATTTATTTTACACCTTTTTTCTTCACTTTTTTGACGGTCATGTCCATCATGTCACCTGAAATGAACATTCCTCCCTAATCTTCTCGTCCATGATTTCGACAAAAGGGTCGGTCGCTCATTTACTTCGTTTTCAATAGAGGAGCCATCCGACATTCGATTTGTACAATGCCTTATTTCACAAAAACACAAGAAAGACCCCAAAATGGAGTGTAGGGGTGAGGGGCTTTTGAGAATATTTAGCGAGATAGGTAGGTTGGCTTGCAGGAGTGTGTTTATGATCATCAACATATTTCGTTTTTCTTTAGCTATTTGTTTATGTTTCCATGTCTCTTTTGCATCTTCAATACCCGGAGAGCCCTGACGGTCGTTTCCCCCTTTTCATGGTATAGAAGGGGGGAGCAGGGGAAGGCTTGCAGGCTAGCCACGAATGTTGCTTGTGTCTTGCGAGAGATTCAGTATCTAGTTGTCATGTTTTTTCTTTCTCACCCAAACTTTTTCTTCATTGCATCTACACTGGATTGGTGTATGCTGGCGACATGATTCTTTCAAATTTTTTTTTTACTTTTTTTTCCCCCCTCCGTCCTCGCTTGCACGCTTTCTAGACAAAATTCTGTTAGAAAAAGTTTCCTTTCCATCCACCTTTCGAAACGTGAATGTCTCAATATAGCTTTCTTTTTCATTATTACTATTATTATTATTATTATTATCATTATCACTCTTATTATGATGTTCCTCATCTCTTTTTCCTAACGGCTATGTTTCCATATTTCGGGTCTCCTCACCGGACCACAACTATTTTTACCTGTTTACCTATCACTTTTTGTCTTTCTTACTACCAGTTCCATTTACTTGGCTTGTTCGGATGGCTGATTAAAGTCGTAGTAACTCCTTTTTAAGAAATCATTTTCAACCAAGAAGAATCCTATCCTATCCTATATATATATAACAAACGCATTGGGCGTCACGGACTTTAATTGTTATATATTTGTTAATTTTGAAAAAATGCATGCTTAAATTAAAGAGTGAGATTTCTAACCCCTTCTATTTTCGCTTCTTTCTTTATTTCTAAGTAGTTTTTGTGTTTATTGTTATGTGTATGTATGTACAACGAACAATGTGTATGTTGATTCATCACACATACTTTTTTTTTTTTTTTTCGAATTCTTATCAATTATCCTTGTCTATCTCGGTTTCCTTGTGGGTATGAAATTGTGCATGGCATGGCATCACATAGCATAGCTAATGAATTGTTCATCCCTTTCTTACCTTGAATTGCTCATCAAGTCAATCTCCTACGTACTTGCTGATACTTATAGGAGTGTTTACATTATGGTGACCTATGAATTTCTCATATATTTAGACCATATGATGGAATTTAATAAAACTAGATCATTCGGAAGAATTGAGAGTGGTCAGTAGATGTTGAGATAAAATGTAGGAGAGATAGAATTCAAAAAAATATATACATCATTTAGAACATGCAGATAACAATGCTAAACTCGCTCCTATTGTTAACATAATAATTCATTTGCGCCTGAGATAAGTGCAACAATTCCTGCTGGTAACCATCCCCATTGGGGAACCATTCAGTATAGGCTAAAACGGGGGATTCCAAGTAAGTAGATACTAGTGCGGCGAGAATGACATTCCCCATTCATGATTGTCAGTATAGGTAAATATTCTTTGAGTAAAATCTATCGGCCATCTTTCACTTCCGAATCAGTTGCGATATCTTCCGTTACAATAACTGGAATGGTCATTTTGGGGTTTGATGCTTTTGGGGTGGCTTCAGCTGGCTTAGTTGCCTCCTTCTCTGGGGTTAGTGTTTCCTCTGCTAACCCATCGAAAGTCCATGCCTGATCGTTAGACGACTTCTCATTCTCAGTTTCTGCCGAGGACGTCGATGGGGGCGTCTGGATTGATCCGACCTCATTCTCAGAAAGGTCGGCAGATTCTGTGGTAGGAGTCCGGTTGATAACTGCTAGCGAGTCTCCCACCGGTGAAAGCGACCGATCTTGACTCACACTGCTTCTATCAGAGGTCGAAAGTGAAGTGCGTGAGCCTGTATACGCTTGTGGCAGCCCAAGAGCAGCAGCCACTGCTGCTTCTTCATCAGGGAGCTTGGCCACACTGCTATTCCTGCTAGACCCGCCATCAAAAATATGGCTTCCTCGGCGCTCACTTATCTCCAGAATATTGTTATAACTGCGTCTAGTTGGATCCGCGAGGCGCTTCTTTTTCTTCTTCTCCCTTTTAGTTGAAGGGCGCACAACAATCACAGGAATGGGCGATTGCTGTAAGCAATACTTCGAAACTGAGCCAGGAAGTAGTCCTTGGACTCCGCTCAAATTTCTGCCTCTCGTGCCAACGATAAGGACCGCTGGTTCATAAATCCTAATCTTTTACAAGGGTCAGCATGGACACATAATGAAGAAATAAGGCAAGGGGTGAACAACAAAAACATACCATGCGTTGAATAATATCTTGAACCTTCCCAACTACAAGCTCTAGCACTAGGCTGATCGCCTTTTCATTATGGCTATTTTTTTGGATTACCTGTTCGAAAAGCTTTTCCGCCTCTTGGCGATATTTCCCCGCTTCGACTGCGGAATCACTTGCGATGCTTGAATCCTTTTCGACAGCACGGAGACAAACAATTTCGTCGCCATCGTCCACTAGCTCATCAATTAACCATTCCAGAGCAAAGTCGGAGTAGTCATTTTGATCCGTTCCACACAAAAACGTCCTGCTGCGACGGGTACTTTGGTAGCCTTTGTGTTTGTAGTTTAAGGTTAGGGAGAAATCCGGCGCATCGGGGTTATCGAAAGTATCAAAGGAGACGCCTCTTTCATAGGTTCTGTCAGGACAACGAGTTAGTAAGTATATATTTATAAAGGCATCTATGATGTTATTTAGTGGCATGGGGAGGAGAACTTACTGTGGGGGAGGCGGCGAATGCCCGCGTCCAGATACTCGTTGCTCTTTTTCCTTTTCTTTTTCCTGACCTTCGGCTGGTTTTCTGCCCATCATGCTTTGTGGACGAGATGGTGGCTGCGACTCTGAGCCCGAGATGGTGAACTGAATTGACTTTCTCCTTGGACTTTCGGCTATGCTAATGCTACCAGACTGGGATGATGTTGATATGCTGTCATGACGCTCCAGAACTTGGTCGTCTCCATCGACAGGGATTTGGGGAGGAGAGGACGCCATGGCTGATGGCGGAAATGCACCTTCTTTTTTAAGAAGAGTAGGCAGCTCTCGATTGATGGTAAAAAGCTGGGGAAGGCAGGCGTGGCAGTTAATGCGGAGATTTCCGGATTCGCTAGATGGTGGGGAGTTACAAGATATGCGATAGTGACGGCTAGAGAGGAATGCGTCAAGAGATGCTAAGCAAATTCAGCCTCAGCCACCACGAAGCTTCTGAGGTTCTTCTTCTGCCGGTGGTACGGTTCGGGAACTGCAGATCATGGCTTGAGACAGCTACTGAGGCAGGGTGTGCTGGAATGGTAAGCTAAGGGGTGAAATAGCTTGTCCCAGATGATTGGCTGAGGAAATACCCTATGAGGAAACTAGAGTGCCTGCTACCTGGCCGGAAGTTGGATAAAGGAATGATCCAAGCTTCCCACTCAAATGCCGGATGCAGATAATAGAACCATCACCATCCATACGATGCAGGGCTGGGGATCTCACAGAAGAGGGGGTGACAGGCAGGCGGTGAGGCATTCTTGCAGGTCGATCAATGCACGTGATTTATGTTGTTCGAGGTTTAGGTAATACAACCATCCGGATCCGCTCTTGAGACTTTTCCCTTCTGAGCAACATGTTTGTCCAGCATCATTATTGATGTAATAGTTTGCATTAATCTTGTGCAATACTTACGGGGTAGTTCATAAACAACCCTCGATTTCGCTCCCCGATCATCCATGGTGGAAACATCTGTTCTGCGTGAAGGAAGGTCCCATGATACTCTCCAGAACCCTTTATGCACACCAAACCTATGATCCCATCTTCGGTGTTTACGGGAATAGAGTGTTAGCATGACCACCAGGGATTTTAGGAGGTGATGAAGATACTATCCTTTTAAAAAAAAAATAAAAAAAAGAGAAAAAAGAAAGAGAGATAGAGAGAGAGCTTCCAGATAAGTTTTCTTTACCCAAGTAGAAAATGTATTTACTTTTCAGTTTTCAATTCTGAACATGAACCCATGACCCGGGCTTCCAGAACCTAGGCTAATAATAATTATTATACTTTAGATCCGATTTATTCCATATCATCGGGATCAACCCCACCCATTCAGTACAAAGAGTTAATAGTGCAATGACTTGCCTATTAGTAATTCCTCACGATCTCCATTCGAAGACTGACGGCCCCAGCTATCTAACTAGATAGGTAACTGGCTATGACCAAGTTGAGGAAAGATCGGGGGTCTTAGGGCTGATCGATTGATTATTGATTATCCATCCTCATCAGGCAAAACCTTAATCAGGCACCGCTGGAAGATCCGACCTTTCCGAATACAATAATATTTTATGATTGGATAATTTGTATTGTTGCACTACTGCCTACTTCCCTTCTCCAGGTTGTCAGTACTCTTTGCAGTGTTGTATGTCGGCCGTGTTCGGAACTCTAAGAACGGAGTTACTACAGTTAGGGATGTGTACATTATCGCGACGATGAATGGAATCATATCATCTCTATGTACACACACACATACGAAGAAAAAAGAAAAGAAAAGGAAAGGTGAAAAGAGGGGAAGTAAACAAGAATAGATAGAGATCGGATCATTTCGCGTTTGACGGAAGTATACTGACTTACTGCTTTATCCCGAAAAGGAAATATCTTTCAGTTCCGAGTCCCCCGGAGATAACGGGGAATTGATCCCCATCTTATCATGATCCCATGATTCTCAACACTCAACATAAATAAATGATGATTAAATCAAATCAAATCTTAACTATCAAACACTGGCTGAAAAGGAGTGACCCTATTAATTAGCTATTGAGTTATCTAGTGGGTGATTTAATTTATGTAAATTAAATAAACCACTAGGTACATTCCTATAAGTAGAGTGAACTAGGTGATTTTATATATCAAGGTTAACTAACAACTGATTATAGGTACTTAGTAGTAACTAATGATAACCACATATTTCTCGCCTCACCTTTATCCCCACTCAATCAATCACTGTCACATAAAAAAAAGAAAACAAAAACAAGACCAAAAAAAAAAGCAAAAACAAAAAAAGTAAAGAGGAAAAACCAACCTAACGATCCCCGCCCCGGATTGCCTAACCTTGAAGAAAAAGAAAAAGAAGTAGTAAGAAAGGTAAATCAGATAGGAGGAGGAGTCAAGGATCTAAAAGAAGATAGATGATCACCATGATCCATTAGGTAGGTACCTACTGACTCCTACCTTACCTACCCTCGTTTAGTATGTAGGTACGTACCTACTAGGTAGGTAGGCACGGAGTAAGTAGTAGGTCGAGTAAAATGCCTATTGCGTCTATGTGATGTATCAAGTTCATCAACCTCATTAGACAGGGCGGTGTGGTTGGGGGCAACTATGTTGCGTTCGACTACTCTTAAGTAGGTAATTAGTTTCAATTCATGGAAGTGATCGGCATCGGCCCTCACATGCCGGTTCTAGAGGTTTTTTTTTTTTTTTTTCCCTTTGAACCAGTGACCTAATACTTACTCTACCTATGTGGTACCTGTTTGGACGCTTCGCCTGGGCAGGTAGGTAGGTAGGTTTGTTGTGTTTATTGGCAATTGGTATGTTTAGCCTGGTTATCTACTGACCTATCTAATTAATCAGGGCTGGTCCTTGCACGTCCCCCCCTTTTGTCTCTATTTTGCGTTCTGTGTGTTCGAGAGGTAGAAAGGGGAGGTTCATTTTTTTTTTTTTTTTTTTTTTTTTAGATGGACAAAAATACCAAAAACGGAATATACACACTCACACTCCTTCCCTTCTCCCCGCCCTCAAAAAAGGCTATTGATCGGTTGCTAGGGAAGGCAGAATAATCCTAGGTAGTACCCACTTGCATACTCTGTAAGTAGCAGGTAGTGATCGTGTTACTCAACAAGTTCATAGCTACGAACTAGTCCTACCTTAGCTCCTTACTTTCATACCTGTTTTTATCCTGTTTTTGTCCATGTGCTAGTGTTATTATTATTATGAGGTATGTATTACAAGGAAAAATCAAGTTTAATAATTTTTTGATTTTTTTGATTGAAATGATATATTCTGGTGAGGTCTACCAATGTTCTTTTTGGTAGACATTTGAATCGTATATAAAAATGTTCTTCAATCGTGCATCCTCAAGAGGCACGATATTGACAACAATGTATAGGAAAGTAAAGGGAGTAAGATAAAAAAAAAGAGGAGAGAATCATATATGCCCAATCATTTGGACGCAGATCTGAGATCTGAGCACCAACATATCCATCCAAATTATTCAACCGAATAGGAAAAAAAAAAAAAAATGAAAAAAATATATAGAAAAGAAAAAATTTTTTGTGGAAAAGATTAATCAAAACGCCGGGTTCGCTAGAATTCGCTAGACGCTATGAGTCGCCCAATTGGTGAAGAGGAATATCCAAGAAATATTAACGGGGTATCACGTATAATACAGGGGACGCTGAAAAAGATCATCAAGTAAGAGAGCATGCTCAACACGCCTCAATGATTGGTCCTTGCGTCTGTCCTGTCACGTAATAATTGTGTTCAAATTCTGAATCGGTAAGAGGGAGTTCAGTGGCTTGAGCCTCCTTTCGTTCAAATGTCTCTAGGATTGGTTGTGGCGGTGAGGGAGGCATATCATCTTCAGACTCTTCTTCATCATCATCCGACGAGAGCTCGGGTGGTGTTTGTCGTGATGGTGATCGTGTCAATGCAAGGCTATCCAGATCCTCAGCGTTGTCGTACTCAAAATCCGACTCAGACTCTGAGTCATAATCTTCGTCCACCTCGGTTTCTGTAATTATGGCGGCTGGCGACGGAGCCCGTCGTCGTGTTGGCCGGTATTCTGTTGTGAAATCGTCCTCTTCTAGATCTGAATCGTCTTCACTAACGTCTGAATCGCCGTCGGAGACATCTTCCGGATTCCAGTCCTCCTCAGGATCTTCGACCACTGTATCGGCCCATTGGATGTGCTGTGGTTCGGAATGTCGGGATCCCTTGGTCACTCCACTGACAGTTTGGTTGAACCAGCGCTCCTGTTCTTGCTCCGCATCGGCCAGGTCTAGCATGAGCGAATCGAGAAGGTTGGCATGGCCGACAAGGAGGCGGAGGTCATGGTCCGGCCGCGAAGCTTCCCGAGTAAGCTTCTTGCGGGCGGTGTGGGCGAGGTAGTATGTTTGTGTGATGCTCATCTTCTTTTGTGAGCGCCTCCGGGCGAGAGAATTGAAGAAAGAACTAGGAGTGGTAGTGGAGGAGGAGGATTGAGAAGGGGAATCAGAGTGAGAGAGAAAGGAGGAAGAAGTAGTAGAGGAGGGAGAAAAGGTTGTGGAGGAAGAAGTTGCCATGGCGCAGTTTCCGGGGAGGCCGCGTTAATGAGTTTATGATCTCAGCCTGGACCGCTGTGACTCGTTCGCTTGCGTTGTGACTCAGGCAGCGCTGAATGATCTGTTTCCGGCAGTGCGCTGCTCGTCCAATGGCTGAGAAGCGCAGGAGGGGGCGGTGAGTCAAATCCACTGGTCGAGACTGCCTAGCGGGTCAGATAGGGCGTAGCCTTATCTGTGTACTGCGATACGGATTGATACCCGGCGAAAATTTTAAGAAAATACAGGTACCAGGATTATTGATAGGTAGACGTAGGGGCCACAGTCAATAATTTAGTTGATGGCAGGCAGGCAGATTAATCGTCCGTTAGGCAGGCAAATTTCGTATGGTAATTCTCTCCAGGTACTCCACCTTTTGTCATTTGAAGGTATTGAACTCGAACAATTATTGGATGGATGAGGGATGCGACTTGTTGTCAGTACCTAGGTATGAGCTGTATGTGTATGTATGTATGTAGGTTGTGGACAGCAAGAATATTGGGCTGGCTGGCTAGTTGGGTTGGTGATGAAAGAAGGGGAACAGAAAGCGATCGAAGGGGATGACCTGGAGAAAGGGTCTGTTTTAATATATGATATATCCAGCTGAAAGGGAACACTAGTTGTCTCGTCCAATTCTTGACACTTATGTTTTCTTTGCTTTTTGATTCATAATCCAAATTCCAAGTTTTTTTGTTTTAATAATATATATCTTTTTCTTTTTTTTTTTTTTTCTTTGGGACCCGTTCTTTCAGTCGCCGTAACCCGTCTAAGTCCGACCGGGCGATCCAACACCGGAGACTGGCATAAATCCACCATCCGTGGATCCGATGAACGGCATAAAGCCCCACTTTGCGGCCGCCAAATCTTTGGGATACAAGTTGACCGCCTCCACAGTATGTCCAATCAACAGTGGACGATGTGAGTCACGCCCAAACTTTTCCCGTCTAAACCTCTTTAGGAGATCGCAGCCCAGCACATCTTCATCTAGACTCCACTCTGCACGGGAGATCGGATGACCAATCTTTCCGCTCTAATCTGAATTAGTGATTATTCTTGAAGGTTCCGACCGAGCATTCTAGTCAAAATTGCCTGGACTGGTAAGTTTAGGTTGGTAACTCGCCTACTGATACTCAGGCCACCGGATTTATGATTTATACCGATTAACAATGGAAGGCATCGTCATTATTCAGCTCGTTTATTTTGACCATATCTCCCCTTAAACCCAAACCCCGACGAATCTATCGAATAGTTAGCCCTTAGCCCTTCAAGGGTTCGCGAATGCTTAGGGTCTCTCTTTCTGTTCCTGATTTAATAATCTCTAGCGTTATCTGTCTACTGTCATATTCTGCAGATAGGAAATAGTCAAATGAGTGTGAATTAGCAAGGGTAATATCTTAGGTAATTTTATGTCCGACCCAGGAAATTTTTGCTATCTATCTTTCTTACCTACACCTGTCAGATCTCCACCAGGAGAGAATTTTTTTTTTTTTTTTCTTTCTTTTACTTCTTTAAACAAACAGATATTAAATATAAACAATATAACTTAATCAAAAAGAGGTTATGATATATCTCCGAAAATGGATAATATTCCTGATCGCAGCCTAGAAGGATTCTCTGACAGAGCAGGCGGAATTGGTAAGAATGATTAGAAATC
Organism: Aspergillus sparsus; assembly: GCA_027569235.1. Taxonomy (NCBI): domain Eukaryota; kingdom Fungi; phylum Ascomycota; class Eurotiomycetes; order Eurotiales; family Aspergillaceae; genus Aspergillus; species Aspergillus sparsus. The sequence continues at coordinate 202,603 of JAPDES010000064.1, forward strand.
GGCACCTTAGCTCTGTTTGCATTAGGATTGGGTTTGTACCAGGCAACTTTGTTGATGATGGTCCTGCCATTTCATTTACTGGTTCGTGTTATTTTACTTTGTTGTGATTATTTGATCGGCAAACTCCGCGGGTACCCAGCAGAACCACTTCAGCCTTGTTCCACCCGTTCCATGGTGTTTCATCAAGTGGGAGTTCAAAGCGAGTACGAAAAGGCTAGATCCAGTAATTGTCCACAATGGCATGATCGATTCAGCTAGACTGCTATCTCCCACAAGTTTTCATGGATGGAGATTGAGATTGAGATTGATTGGGAAATATTTGGCAGTCAGCTACCTACCTAATCTTTGATTTCGTTGGGTCTGAGTCTTCCACGCAATTGACTGTCAGTGTCAAAGCGCCGGGGAAGATTACCTTAGGTAGCACAAACTGCCACATAATTCGTTTTCCTCCCCCTCACTTTCGCCACTCCTTCTTCTGGGAAATTTGCAAGGACCCTGAAGACAAGAAAAAAAAAAAAAAAGGCAGAGGATTGTGGAGGGGGGGGGGGGGGTTTGGGAGAGCCGCAGTCAGCACTCATCTAACGCTTGGCATTGGACGTGCTGACCGCTGAAAACCGCATGAACAAAACGTGTCAGCATTTTGGCTGGTGTTATGCCTGCTGATCAAGAGGCGATCAAAACCTCTCTTCTGTACTTTGGGATTCTGCCTTCTTATTCCTTCTCTTCTGCTGTATTGTACCTTGTAGACGCGGGTTAACGGCCCAATGCGATGGCTCAGGTAGAACTTGAGAGTACATTTGGTTCCTAATATTGGGAAAAATCAAGTTACAACGCATCACTGCATAATATCCCATAAATGGACGATGGGACGTTTTACTCGATATCTCTTAGTTTCTTTTTTTATAAAGTGTCAGGAGCAAGTGGCCGATCTAGATGAGAATGCCTAACCGCGGGGAAGGTGATACTACGGGCACGACTCGAAAACTGGACTTTTAGCAAACTACCTGAAAGTATGCACACCTGATTAAGAAATCCGATCGACATGGTTAGTGGAGGTGGGACCGAGTGCGACTCCTGACTAGACAGACACTGTGAGCCCGGTCTATAGGTAGCAAACTTGGAAGAGCTTATATGGCACCATATACTAACTAAAGAGGAGAAGCAAAGTCGTTTCGAAATGACCCTTTCATCTGACCAAAATGAGATCATCTTCATCTTGTCTGTGTGTCATGTCATCATGCTGGTCACTTACTTACTCACTAGGTACTACTCCTGGTAAAGTATTATTATTTAGGAGCCTGGAGCTAAGGGGAGATTACCTTAACGTCATCACACATGTCTCAATAATCACCGGTCCTAGTCCTACCTAGGTAGGTACTATACAATGCAATCTTAAATGCCAGCCCTAAATAAGCACTAGAACAACAAGAAGAATAATCATAACGATAACAAGCACATAATGATGACAGATGACCACATAGTAGTCTATTTACCCTGTCGAGCACGGGCACAATCAAACGTCCAGAAGTCTATTCTAAACACCTAAATCCATATTAATATGATGAGGACATTTGTGGTAAGGTAGCTAGTCAACAGTAAGCAATTAATATGCTGACATGAGCCATAACTATAACTAACTACCTAGGCTAGTTAGGTAGGTCATAGAATATTAGAAATAAGTCACAATATATTATATGGCTATATGGCTAGATGGAAGACCGATTGCTTCAAAAACCCTGTTCAAAGCCCGAGACTTTAATTTGGTTCATTTCTTTATTTTTATTTTTATTTTACTTTACTTTATTTTATTTTATTTTTATTTTTATTTTTTTTTTTTCAGCTTCGGGGTCTTTAAATCACAAAATAATATAATTGACGTTGAGATAATGATATTAACTAAGGTAGGAAGGGAAGCTACTAGTAAAAGCAACAGCCATGACATCACGAGTCACATTGAATGGTGTGGACAGACCTCAATTGGATCACCTACCTACCTACCTAGGTACCTTGAATCTGGTACAAAGTATCAACCTCCCTACCGTACCATCATTATTATTGAGCAACAGTAGCTATTGTAGGCAGGTTCCAGTTCACCTGGATCACCCCGTCCTCGGAACCAATCTAGCTACCTACCTGCCCACCTTCTAGGCTCTCAGCTTTTCTCGTATAGCGTATTATTAATTTCCTATCCATAGTGAAATTGAACTGGACCAAAACCTAAGTAACCATAGTCAGGAGCTCTAATGCGTCCATGGCACAAATAGAGTGTAACCAATCATGCTGATCGGAAATACTGAGCACGAAACTTAAGGCCGGTTCGTTGGTACACGGGCATGGTTAACTGACCTACCCGAGATGCTCTGCATAATTACCTAAGCCACTGTGTTGGTTTGTGTTATGCACTGTATACCTAGGTACCAATGGATGGATATTTTTGTACATTATGATTAATGTGGATTAATTATTTGGTCGGCGTCTCGGGGACTCGGAGGCCCGACTAACTTTTTTTTTCTCTCCTTTTGAATTAATGTCCGTCCGAACGCACGCAGGGAACCATGGAACAACGATGCATTTTTTGTTATTTCAGGGCGAGCGAGCGAGCGAACGACCTAACTAACTAAGGAAATAACTAACTAACTCGCTCGCTATGCCTCGGCGATTTGATTAACGAACTTTTATGTGTCATGCTTAAATGTGACTCCGAGGTTGATGCTTATCTAGATTCGTTCATGAAGTAAGAATTAGATGAGAAAAACTTTTTTTTTTTTATTTCTTCTTTATTGCACTATGCCTTAGTCATATTTCCGAGGAGATATGACTGTGGTGTCTCACCGAGGAATGTGATTATCACCAATTGTGGTTTTAGATCGCGCGCGCAAGGGGAATGAACCTATGTAAAAGAAAAGAAAGAATTTGACTTGGTCGTTTTGCAGCTACGTATTTGCAAATCAATACTCGTAAACTTCTACGGTAGCTTGTGTGTCTAATGATCTATCTTATCTCTATAGTGGGTAGATGATAGATTACATACATAGCTCGATCGTTAAAGGGGAAAAGAAAGGGAAAAAAAAAAAAAATCAAAGCAATCGTCCACGTTCTTCAGAACTCATCTCTCTCTGCTGCTGCTGCGGAAAGAAACCGCTAAGAGTGGACCTTCGCTTCCGAAGCCATCGCTTCCACCACCATTCCTGGGGACCTCCTTGATCCGAAGCATTACTGAGTTCACTCGGAAGTAGAATGGCATGGTCAACGGCATGGGGTAGTCCGCGATGACGGCCACGCACCTGCATAGCGATAATGACTAGTTTCGAGATTGATCCAAACTCCCCGCACAGGCTTGTATCTGTCTTGGGATATCCCAGTGATAACCCGACGGTGCCATATGCGGACACGATCTCGAAGAGAACAGGGAACAGGGAAAATGCCGCTGATGAGTCGTGTTTACTCTCTTGGAGACGTTGACCTTCTGCTACTGCGATGATGAAGAAGCCCAGCATCACATACCATAGATCGAACCCGAGCTGGCGCTGGATGTGATCGGATAGGCCAGACGAGTGGCCTGATTTGGAGTACTCGTGATCTTCATAGATGCCTAGGCTTTGTTCCTCGTAGATGTTGGTTTTGCGGATGGTGATTGCGGACGGGAAGGCAGAGATGTACATCATGACCATGAAGGAGACTTGGGTTCCTGGATGGAGTCTGGATAATGGCTTGGTGCTGAATCCTGCTGTTCTGGTGGATGCGATTTGGAACAACGCGTCTACGAATGCCATGGGAATCGACATGTGTTTATTGGCTTCCTTTGGCTGGTAACGGAGACAGGTGTTAGCGATGAGAAGCTTGCAAAAAAAAAAAAAGATTATTTCAACTCACAGCTTCAAGCGCACAAAAGATGGCTAGGTCGATAGCATTCAGGAATAGGAGCACCCATGTCAATCTCCATGTCTCTGCAGCCGGAAACAAAAGGGTGAAACACCGTCGTGGGTGGTCGAGGAGATAATGTAGCTCCTCCTCAAACGCACATCCGCACCGTACGAGCTTGGATAGGGTCCAGATTATCAAGCGAAGCATGCACGGAAAGCCGGTGTTGCCGATTACGATTAGAAAAGTCATCATGAGGAGAGGTAATGGAGCCATATTGAAGGGTTTCATCGAGTTCGGGGTCAGTGTATATCCCAGGTCATTGAACGCGGACCCAGATGTGAATATGGCCCACCAGGACTGACTGACGCCAATTCTGCGAAAAATGTTCACATACTGTGGATTCGAATAGGTCCATGAGATGAAGAACAAGACTCCCAACAAATGGAAGAGCAGGAAGTAGCAAATCAAGATGACCAGCAGTGTTTTCAAAGCCCTGTACTCGACACCTCCGAGCTCCTCCTTTTGTCTCTCATTCCAGTCGGAATAACTGGCAATTGATTGCTGCCACATTAGAGCAGGCAGGGAGGATAAATCGTGCTGGGCACGCTGCTGCTGTTCGAGATCGCTGTATGACCGCTGTATCCTCAATTCAAGCTGCTGGGATTGAGACCGGTAAGAATATGATCGATTCGGGTGTTTTATCCCATATTCCACATCAGGTTCACGGAAGGTGATATGAGGACCTGTGGAGTCTGATAAACTTGGGCCAGCACACTGGGACGGTGTCTGTTCTTGTCCTTCTTGACTTGCATTCTCATGCCTTTCTAGAAGGGGCTGATGTTCCTGACTGATCCGCTCCGCTGAATCACTTGGCGCAGATCTATTGATCTCGAATGACTCCAGAGACGCTTGAACTTCAGACCTGGAGAGCTCGTGGCTCCATCGATGCCTCTCCGCTTGACACATTAGCTTAGCTTCACTGACGAGGCTGTGGAACCGGGTTCGGAACCAGTATAAACGGATAAAGACGATAAGTGTGTGGAGAAATATCACGCTGGTCACCATGGGAACGATCCAGAGGACCACCTGTTGAACGACATGTAATTGATGGATGTTAACGGGGTTGAGGCCGCTTTGCGTCGCCGCCCCGGAGGCGAGAACCAAGGCATCGATATAAGACACTCCTCCAATGATACGGAGGATCACCGATGCCAGAAAAATCCAGAAGAGGATATAGAAGTAATGGTGATGTAGCCGCAGAGGGGATTTTTTAACCTGGTTATCATGGTCGTTGGGGTGCATACCGGGCTGGCATGAAGGGCCGTAGGTGATCCAGCTGTCGTCCTTGAAGGAGGTCGTCCCAAGGACGCACGTAGTCTGAGGGAGAGAGTTGTAATAATCGTGAACAGCCTACGGCAACTCGAATTGACAGTCAATCCTGTTAAATAGTAAGTAACATAGATGACCTTCCACCCTCCAAGGTGGGCCTTTAGTACTGACTGACTGGCTGAGGTGAGTCGTATAAATCCCTCATCCCTGAGAGAAGGGGGATTCGCCTTTGAAGCTCTCAAAGTGACGTACTAGAAATGGGAATCGTAGGCTGGGCAGATCCCCTTACGCCTCTCGGAGACTGGTTGGGAGAAACGATAACAAATCCCTCATCATTAGTGGTTGTTGGCGATGCACTCTGCCTGGTTCCTTACTTCTTCTATCCTTTACATGCATCTCTGCAATTGAGTACTGGCGAACATGCAAAAAGCACACAGAAAAATAAGCTCGATCATTCTACGTCCTACAAAATATACTCCATTGAGTAAGAAACCTGGAATGAAGTGTTGACGTCAAAAAAAGTAAAACCTAAAGAGGCAATACAGAAATGGGAAAAAGGGGGCGCGGAGGCGATTTATGTAACAATTGACTGGACGAAATTAATCGCTCAGTTTTTTATTCCTATTCCCATCCCCATCCCCATCCCACACATCAATTTTTAGCTCCTCGTCATTTCTCTTCTTTTTGTTTCTATTTTCTCTTTCTTTTTCTTTTCTTCACAGCCACAATTGCTGTCCTGCCAAGCCATCCTGCATTGCGTTTTCCTCTCGAAACCTGTACGGTCCTGCAAGAAAAAAAAAAGTAATACCTTGAAGATAAGGCGAGTCCTCCTAGGGCTCTTCGCACCATCAAAAAGAATAAAGATTCGTTCACAAAAATCCCATCAGTAATTCGCTTAGCCTACTAGATTAGACAATTCTCCCTGTTCAAGAAAATAAGAAATAAAAATAAAAGTAGCAGAAGTTGCGGAATCCCCAATTCCATGAAAATACTCTATAGAAGTATGAAAATGCCATAGAAGCAAGGTCAAAGGTGACAATTAATTTTGTCACACCGTCTACAACCATGATATTATAAGTTTGTGTCTGGTTTTTCTTCCTACACTAACGGGAAAAAATATAATAAAACCATTAAAGGTTGTCCTCACAACTAGACGAACATGATACTCAATTGTATGGATGGTGGCATAACCACAACCTAGGTACTCAGCAATTGCTCTAAATAAATTCTGTAATTTTCGCTTCTTCGATCTATCCTGTCAAGACCCTAAGAATGATATGGTTTGCGAATAGACTAGATGGAGGGGGTTTTATGTCTGGTCTAGGGAACTCAATCCTCCCCTTTAATCTAACTTCTCGCGAAATCCCTGAGTCAACGAGTTCTGTCAATTGGCTCCCATAAGATCTCTTGTTCAAGGAGAGGATGCCGCCATGCAAGGTGGATTATTCTAGAGTCCTCTTTCAGAATGTCTGGGCGCAGTTAAGTGAGTTATGGGTAGTAAAGTCACCTCTATAGTTAGATTCTACCACCCATTACAGCCACTCTGTGCTTATTGTTCAGCATCAATTTAATATATGTATATTTTGGGATGCTCACACTTTCAAGTCATTGTCCAGGTACCTTAGAGCCAATTATATAATTAAGAATAAAAGATAATAAAAAACTTGAGCAAATTATGACTAAATTTAACTTTATCTCGGGTACTAATTGAAATGTGACTCTGAATGGGTTAAGCAACTTAAGAACATGCAACTATTTCTTGATTGTAACATGCTTTTCAAGTAGTGCCACAACAGCCTCATGTCCATAATCTGCTGCCAGGGATAGTGGTGTTTGGTGGAGCTGGTCCTTGGATTCAATATCAGCACCCCTATCTAGCAGCAGTGCCACAACAGCCACACGTCCATATGCTGCTGCCCGGGATAGCGGTGTCTGGTGGAACTGGTCCTTGGATTCAATATCAGCACCCCTATTTAGCAGCAGTGCCACAACAGCCACACGTCCATATGCTACTGCCTGGGATAGCGGTGTCTGGTGGCGCCAGTCCTTGGATTCAATATCAGCACCCCTATCTAGCAGCAGTGTCACAACAGCCTCATGTCCATTCTTTGCTGTCTGTAGTAGTGGTGTCCGGTGGCCCTGGTCCTTGGATTCAATATCAGCACCCCTATCTAGCAGCAGTGCCACAACAGCCACACGTCCATATGCTGCTGCCCGGGATAGCGGTGTCTGGTGGCGCCGGTCCTTGGATTCAATATCAGCACCCCTATCTAGCAGCAGTGCCACAACAGCCACACGTCCATTCTTTGCTGCCTGTAGTAGCGGTGTCCGGTGGTCCTGGTCCTTGGATTCAATATCAGCACCCCTATCTAGCAGCAGTGCCACAACAGCCTCATGTCCATTCCCTGCTGCCCTTGATAGTGGTGTCCACTGGGACTGGTCCTTGGATTCAATATCAGCACCCCTATCTAGTAGCAGTGCCACAACAGCCTCATGTCCATTCCCTGCTGCCCAGGATAGCGGTGTCTGGTGGAACTGGTCTTTGGATTCAATATCAGCACCTCTATCTAGCAGCAGTGCCACAACAGCCCTATATCCATTTCTTGCTGCCTGGAATAGCGGTGTCCGGTGGAACTGGTCCTTGGATTCAATATTAGCACCCCTATCTAGCAGCAGTGCCACAACAGCCTCATGTCCATTCCCTGCTGCCCTTGATAGTGGTGTCCACTGGGACTGGTCCTTGGATTCAATATCAGCACCCCTATCTAGCAGCAGTGCCACAACAGCCTCACGTCCATTCTCTGCTGCTATTGATAGTGGTGTCCACTGGGACTGGTCCTTGGATTCAATATCAGCACCCCTATCTAGCAGTAGTACCACAACAGCCTCATGTCCATTCTCTGCTGCTATTGATAGTGGTGTCTGGCCACCGTCATCCTTTTGGTCATAATATGCATGAGCCTGCGTAGTGAAAGGGACTGGATTGGAAAGAAGCCTTTGCACTACCTTTTCAAGTCCAAAATATGCGGCGACCCATATAAGGGTTATTTTTCCAGTGCAACGGCCGTAGTGATAAGGATTGTTGGCCCAGTATATATTCAACCAGGATAATTGACTATCACTCCTAAGGTCACATAAATCAGAAGCTAGTGGTAGCATATCTTTGAGATGTTCTGAACATCCGTTTCTGAAGTGCTCGGCCCAGTAACTCGCGGAATATTCTAGAAATTGTTTCTCTCTAGCAGACATAAGCCTTCGAATGTAAACGATGCAGCTCACTGCAAGAATTGATTCTGCGGTTTCAATATATAGAGAGCCGCTCCATACAGATATAGAGCTAACGTCGGCCGTCATATCTTTGCAGAGGAGAAATTCGCGCGCGGTTTGATGAAGAAAATATACCTTTTTATCGTGAACTAGGACGAATAGCCCACACAAATTCCTCAGGGTATGCTCAAAGTCGTCATCCGGTTCGAGATCAAGATCCTCTATAGATTTAGACGTATTTTTAATATTCAGAGCTATGTTCATTTCTCTAATAGTAAGCGGGCGGCGAGCTGTAAGAATGATGCATAAGGCTTTTCGAGCCATATGAGTGTTGCTTGATCTGTTGAGAATGCTCTCATAGGCATCGTTCACATTTTTTGGAAGTTCCTTAATGTGAGTTTCAATGGCCCTTTTTGTTTTTCGAAAGTTGTGTTTCTTTAAAAAATCAAAAACTAAGTGAACCCAAAGATAGGTACGATGGGGGATTCCAAGTAATTGCTGCTGAAGATGTTCTCTGATATCAGGGGAGAGCTTTTTTCCCTTGGCCAGCTGGTTGACGCGGTACTTGATCACCTCATTCACTTCTCGCCCAATTGATTCGGATTGATTTTCACCTGGGATATGTATGTAGGGAAATGTTTCCATGAGACCTTCGAAATCAGACATGATATGTCCATACGGACGGCTGGTTAGTAAAAACTTCACTTTGCCAAAGCCATCCTTTCTTTGGTAAAATCTAAATCTCAATAGCTTGATTAATTTTTCAAGCTCCGAAGACTTGCATTCATCGAGGGCATCTAGTACAAATATCACAGAGCCAGCTTCTGAGTCCTTTCCTGAATTTTCCAAGATATTTATGAGACTCGAGTCAATATTCACAAGCTTGGAATCGTTGCCATTACGATTATATTCTGGCTCGACGTGTTGCAATAATGAAGGCCTGTAAATGAAAAGCTGATGCAATATGGCACAGATTGCCTGTCGTAGAGTATTTTGATCCTGATCTTTGAAGAAGAAGTAACAAATAGTAGCTGATTTTGGAAGCCAGTGATCTATCAGATATTTTGCCAAAACTGACTTTCCACAGCCGGGATCAGCTGTGACAACTAATATGCCGGTCTCTTGTTGTATCCAGGTTTCAAGGCATGGCTGTGTCAAAAACCACTGGCAAGTGCCCTCTACTCGGTTTTCAACCTGGTCTTTATACCACTCATATGAATCGTCCTTCTCATCCCGGACAAGGCGGAATAATTGATGATACATCTGGTACTTCTCATCTAGGAGGCTGTCTGGTTTCGATTGAGGGGTCGGTGAAGGGACTACGGATAACAGCTGCGATGCGTATGCTGCAGCTGTCAACGCTGCATAACCCTGCCATTTCTTATTTTTATGAGTATCTGAATAGTCACAGATGCCACGAATAACGAGACAAGGAAACTGATCCATAAGGGCTGCAGCTTCCATCTCAAAGCAGAATATATCCAGCTCTTCAGCAATTTGATCACGCTTCTGAGCATCTTTGATGACCTGATTTCCAGAAGCAATCGAGCCATGATGAATGCAAGGCCCATCGGTTGGCCGCGGAGGGCGATCCACCAACTGTTTCGGATCGCAGAGTGAACAGTCCGCGCCACTACCTGCATGGTTATATGTGGCAGCGTAAAGCCAATCATTTTGCGGGCGCGCAAATCCGTCTTTCATTTCCGGGTATTTCTCGAACGTTCGGTATATGAGATCTTTGATTGGCGTTGCTTTCCTTTTCATTAGCTGGTCGCTTTCCATTTGCGCAAGAGCAGTGAGCAGAATCTGTGGGGGCTTGTTGAGAGACCCAACCCGTTCAAATTTTCCCTGGCGAACTGTTTTGCCATAATCATACTGTATAACACCACCACAAGTTCCGGTGGGCTTGCTGACAACAACATCCCCAAGTCGAATATCGTGCTTTGGCACTCCACCCCCAATGCCGACCATGAGGCTAAACCGAAGTGATGGAAAAGTTGATAATGTTTGCGCCAAAACAGTGGCGGCCGGAGTTATCCCATACAACCCAAACGGCAGGCATGCAATTACTATATTATGTGCCCCTAGTCTCCCAAACGCATATGTATTGTGGTCCGATAGTGGTTGAGAGAGCGGAATGTGAGTCTCATCAAGCATAGCCTTTGCGGCTGCCAACTCCAGCGGCAACGCGCAGATCCATGCGACCGTGTAGTCATGATGTGATAGCGACGGGGTTGCCATATTTTTTCATTTTCATCTAGACTTCCCGTCTGGTTTGTGATCAGGTCTTTTTTTTTTTTTTTTTGTATACCGGTGTTCTTTCGATGTTGGAATCCTGTGTAAGGTCAAAATTGAAGGCTTCAAGATGGCAGTATGAGGGGTTGTAGATTCAGGATCTGGCAAGGCTTCTTACTCGGTGTGGCCTGCACTAAAATTTGGTAAAACAAGGCTGTACACAATTAGTCGGGCATGGGTGCCTGACACTGCCTTGCGGCCCACAAGACTATTTTTTTCTTTTTCCTATTCTCCTTTCCTTCCCATTGAGGCTCGGCATGAAGCGGTACAAAACCGTCTAGGATGAGGATGTTATGAATTTTATCGGAATAAGGCTACGTTATATTCTCTTAGAATGGTATAGAGAAAAGGCTCCCTTTCCGTGATTTAGTGTGTGGGACATGAAACTGGATAACAAGCTGTAAGATAGTGAATTTATTTTGAGTCTTCTCCAAGAAACGGTACAAAGAAGAAAACACAGATTCATCCAATCCTTTCATCCATCCTCCTTACAAACACTGAGAGTACCAGTCATTCTGCTTTTGACATGTGTATGGAGACGCACAGGCGGTGGGTCCAGACCAACCCTGTCCTCCGCACTGGCCCCAGTGAGTCTGAGTGGTACTCGATGCAGAGGTTGTGGTAGTAGTGGTAGTAGTAGTCGTCTTTGTGGTAGTTGTGGACATTGTTGTCTTCACGCTTGTGGTGGTGGTGGTTGAGCTGGAGCTAGAGCTCGATCCGGAGCCAGAGCCAGCACTGAACTTGACAGTCACCACACTGTATGCCGGAACTGTGAGTTCCACTGACGAGCTTCCGGCAGTCACACTCATCTCTGCAATTTTGTGGGTATTATCCGTCAACCAGGCCTGGACAGAGGACGCGGCAATGCCACTGCTCGAGAGAGCGAGATCTGCTGTTTGTGAGGAGCTCCCGCTGTTGGTCAGGACCACTACAATACTGTCATCGGTATTCTGGAAAGCTGCCGTGGCAACATTCGACACAGAACCGGTGGTTGCAACCCGGTAGGCACCAGGACGGATGAAGCGAGACCACATGGCGAAGGCATAGTAGATGCCAGATGGGAAGGGCTCGCCGTTGCTTGTGTCGACTAGATGGCTTGCAGATTGGGTCTGACCGATCTCAAATCCCTCCCAGTAGATATACGCGGATAATCCAGCATCAATGAATCCGGTTGCAAGCTTTTTCGCCCAGGTCATTCCTTCGTCTAGAGCACCAGAGCTATACCAGGTACCAATGAATGGGTAGGCACTGCTTGAGACACCAGCCTCGGATAGCCAGGTGGGCAATGTGGTGCTTAGAGCGTAGGTAGGATCACTCGAGTACATGTGGGAAGTGATAACACTCAGATAGTCCTCCATTCCGGCGGCTACAAGTTCATTAGTGTAGGTCGCTTGGGTAGACCATCCCATGGCATCACAGCATGTGATTTTCAAATCGAGATCAGCCTCCTGGACAGTTTCATAAAGCATAGGAATGAACTCGATGGCCTCGTGAGCGTCGGTACTGATCTGCATCTGTGAATAGCTCACTCTGTTTCAGTTAGTAGTGGCGTTGGTTGGGAGAAGCCTAGGAGAGAGGGGAAAGAACTCTTAGCAACACGACTTACTGATAATCAGGCTCATTCAAGAAACCAAGATGGGTGATATCCAGTCCCTCCTGGGCGTAGTACTTGACATATTGAACAAGGTAGTTGGCATAGGCTTGTCTCCAGTCACCAGTGGAGCAAGTGTGGCCTGTGGTGCCACAAAGATAACTAAAAAACAGTTAGCACGGACATGGCGATTCCCATTCTTTTCCTAAACCGAACAAAATAAAAACCAAAACAAAACAGAAAAAAAATTACATACCCTGCCGTCGCCTCATTCCCACTCGTCTTCATAAACCCGGGCGCACTCCACGCATCCGCATAAATCTGATTCACACCATAGCTCGCTGCCTGCTTCGAAAACCACACCTGTCCCTCATCACCACCATCCCAGGTATATGTGGGCGCCGTATCCGGAGATCCAGGACTATTCGGCTCAATCGTGAAGGCCGTAGAAGAAGGGATCCAGTTGCGAATGATACTGAACCCAGCTCCTGTCTCGGTACTGAAGAGTAAGTCTAATGCCGCCTGTTGGAGGGTAGAGTTGGCATCTTGGAATTCCTGTGCACGACCAAAGGCCTGGGAGAAACCGAAACCGTCGATATGTTGCAGTTTTGATGTGGTGTCGATCGTGATGGTCGCGACGACAACGTCGAGGGCGAGAAACGCCCCCAGGATGGCTCTCTGCATGGGTGTGGTGTGGTTCGACTCTACACGATACTTATAGATAGATATATGTGTTGGTTTAAAGAGTAATTGAGTTACAATTGTTGCAAGTTATGTTACATCTTCTTCTCCTTCTCTTGATTTTATTTAAACCCTTTTTTTTTTTTTTTGGTCTTTGATGAAGCAGATATTGCGGGGATGTTTCCGCTCCGCAATGGAAATGGAATGGATTGACCAGGCCCCTCTCCGCAATTTCTTCTGTTCTCCGCGTCAATATTAGCCGGAATGAGCATGCTTTCAATAACACGAGTGAAGAGTCCCTGTTAGCAATATTATTGTTTTTGACAGCGATGGCTGGTGAAGAGTGTGGGGATAATCTAAAGTGGAGCGGGGGAGAAAAATCCAGCAATCAGGGGTAGTTTTCAGAAGACGCCGTCAGTCTTCGGTTGCTTAGTTAAAACCTGCCTATGAGATTAAGCGGTCCATTGCTTGTCTGAATCGGCATTTCGGGACGAGATCATGCCAATTCTTGTGGTATTGAGTAGTGAGATAATCAGCCTGAATTGTGCTGAAACTGTCTAAAACTGACTAGGGACGAGAATGTTTTTTGCAGAATCATTACCCCTCTGACCACCAGAAATTAATTAAAAGGGGCATCCTCCCCTCTCCTCCATGGAGTGTTTGATCCAGCATGATTTAAAAACTGGGAACACCCTAAAGGAGGGCTGTGGAGGTGGATTTGCCTTCATAAAGTGGGCATGACCCTCGTTATTTTTCTGTGTAATTGTGTCTTAATGTACTTGAAGTCAGGCTTGCCATGTCCAGTCAACCAACTCGTAGAAGCAAGCTCGATGGCGGTAATAGGTGTTCATTTTGGTAAAGAACTAGTAACACCAAAAGGGTACCTATTAGTTCTCACCTTTGCTGTCTGAGAACTTACGGGATCATCAGATAAGCGGATTCGCCTAATAGATAACCACCCACTACTAATCACGATGTCTTTGATCACTTGCCTTAATCACAACATTCTGTGAGCATAGGTCTTATGGGTGACGTTTTTCGCATCAAGTGAGGACCCTTCCTCAAGTTTTTATTTCATGATATTCGACGCCCTTCTCCTAAAAATGCTTCAGGCTTGAATGTATCTATAGAAAGGCCACCAATCTACTTACTCAACCCGAACTAATGGTACTGGGCGAAAGCGCCCCCCACCACCAATCCTTGTTTTTCAAGACATAAGGCCCAGAAATCTGGGGAATAATCAAGAAGTATATGGGACCTGCGGCGCATTCATTCGCATAACCCGAGTCAGGTGTGCAAGGCAGGAAGGAATGCTGATCGCCCAGCCCAAAATTGGGGCCCAAACGAGTCATGAATCTTTATGGCCATGTCCTGCCTAGTCAGTCAGATAGCCTACATACACGAAGAATTGGTGCTATCCGCGCTTCCAACATATACTTGGAGTCTCTTGCCGCAGCCGATATGACGATATGGCGTCTCTCAATGATCTTAATAGAGATAAATCTGTGTTAATCTCAGCCTGATAGAGGCGGGCTTTGAGAGCATGCATCACTATACAGGACGAAGCAACTAATCCCCGTTTATAAAAAAAACCCCCCCCCCTAGCTGGCCACATGGGTTCACTTTTGGGCATCGACTGGGTTGGGCTTCCCTCATTGGATAGTAAGTGTGCTTCTTCCTGCAGAATGAGATTGACTTGCAGTGATGATCTTTCATGTTGATATCGTAGCTATGTTGGTCCGTGGGAGAAATAATCTTGAGCTAAGCCAGCCTTGAATCCCACCTAATGCGGGGTCTTAGCGGGGTGCAGCTTGTCGCATTATGGGCGCAGTTGGTAGAGTTAAAGGAAATCGATACAGCAGATCTACAATATAGCTATTACACAACTAATAAAGAGAGATAGACCCTAGCCCTGACCCTAACCTTAGATATGTACTTTGAGAAACCCCTAGCCAAGAATTGATGAGAATAGGGTATTATCGATGTTGCTAAGGCTCTACTTAGAAGCTTCTAGTAGAGTAAAAGAATTAGGTAGTAATGGTTGCTTACATGTTATATATTTAGCTATTGAATAAATCACTTTGCACTTAGATATTACAGGTAGCCTTAATCAACAATTTACCAATGATATGTTAATCAAACCAATAGTAGCAAGTTAAGCAAGAGGCATTAAGGCTCTTTTTGAGCAGAATTAAAAACATATATTTAGAAAAATTTCTAATCTCGTTTTATTCTATATTACGTTATGTAGATTTATTATTTTCTTCTCCCACCATAAACTAGGCTCGTTTTGATTTTGATGGGTATAGTCTGTAAGACAAAACAGGGCAGCTTTTGAGGCGCCTTTTGATTTTCCTTCCCCACACCCACCCCTAAACGAGGCACGTATGGGCCCGTTGCCAACACATCAGAGTCCAGTGCGCTAGGCGGAGGTAAGGATGAATGACCGGCTCCGAGCCTTTGGGGTGGGCAAAGTAGGGCGAAAAGGGCAAAAGGGCGAATGCAGGCGTCCGTATTTCAGCCTTGGTCTATTTTGCCCTGCCTCTGGGTGGCTGAAAGTGCACAATGAAAAAATAAATACAATACTTTTTTCTCCGATTGGCCGCCTGATGAAAAGGCTGTAGATGCCTCATTTACAAGCAAAAAAGGGTATGATGGGGCATATTCTCTTACCCTAACTTGATGTGTTTGTCTTTTGTTACAGGGTACCTTAATAGTTGCCCCATGATGCCACCACAATTAGGTAGAGCTTCATCATTGCCCACCTTAGATTAGCAGCAATAGCTGAACCCCATATTTTCTGGGGGGATATTCAACCAACCCAACAATACTACCCAATCAATGATGTCGGTAAGGCTTTGCCCATAAAGCGTGATGAATGCATCATTTTTCTCATTTAAACCATCTTCTCCCGATCAAGTTGAGGCTCTTCGACCCTTAGCTATCCCTATTTCAATGTCAGCCCAGACTCACAGCTATTATTCTATCTTTTTGCTCTCCTCTCACTGTGTCTCTAGTTTTGTTCCTCCGCCGATGGTAATCGCCAGATCTTCGAAGCCAACGCTACGGACCCGTTCGAAGCCATGAATTCAAGCGATATGGACAGACACGAGAGCATGCAATTGGATGCAATTACTACTATACTTTCTCGAAATAATATATCCGAAAAGTAAGTAGCATTTTCACGGTTTTCTTGTTCCCTTCTTCTATATTGCACCCCGCTAGTTGTGCGCCCTGCGGACCAGCCCTCTTGGTTTATGTGGATAACAGGATGCCATTAACCATGGCGTGCGGTTTTTGAAAGGAAAGACAATAATAGAAAAACCTTAGGGTTGGATATCCTTGGAATTTGGCCTCCTCAGCCCTCCTGGAAGTGACCCTTTTTGGACCATCCTTTGGAATGGATGCGACCTAGAGAATTGATACAGGATAAATATCACCAGAACCAGCCATTGGATAGACAGGTAAGAATCATGACATTGTGCACGTTCCCTATACCTCGGAGCAACAACCACCCATGGATCCATTATACACACTGGATAATCCAACTGAATTTCTCGGATGTCACGATCCCGAATTAACCTTCCTCTTTAAATTAACAACCTACCTATTTAATAATCAATCACCCACTATTTACTCCACACCTTCTCGATGACGGTTTCGTCTTAACTTAACTTTCTTCTTGCGTTTGTTGTAATAAGATGTACTAACTTTCCGACTTTTCTTTAGACAAAAAGTGAAATAAGCCCTGATACTGGTAAGTAAAAATATCCGTACCTGAAAGAATTTTCCAGTTATCTAATTTTTTTTTATCACAGTTCCTCACCCCCCTGGCTTCGACCGTGGACCTACATATACTGGACACTTGGATCCTAGGCCACAATAGCTTATAGAACGACCTTTCATCCTTTTGTCTCCGCTTTTGTGAACTTCCTTTTTTTTTTCTTTCTTTCTCTAGGATACGATTTCCTAATCATTTCCGTTCTATACGCCCCGTCTGACCAGGATAATGAGATCAGCCCATTCGGATTGTTGCTTTTCTACGAATTGCTTTTTTGCATCCAAATACGTTCATACTAACACGCTGGTGATTATTGCACATAGGGAAGAATTTCCTTTTAACCGAGGGGACAATGCTCATCTCGAATACCTAGAGGCGGCAAATGAAACCACGGTGAAGACTCCTGAAAAGGGATGGGGATCGGATACTCAAGAGAGTGACTCCAGCTCTGATGGAATTGCGAGGTACTTATCCTTCCTCAAAACGACGTTCTTTAAACTCATTGTAGTTTCTAGTAGACGATCAACCAGCCCAAAGGACGAGCAGCAACCGGCAACATGCAACGAAGAGGGCTGTACAAGCCGTACTTTCTCAGGACGAGCAAATTTACTCAGACATCGGAGGGAGGTGCATGGACTCTCCCAGGTATACAAACAGCCTCCGTCATACCCATGCCCTATAGTGAGCTGTACACGCCATATAAACGCATTTCCTCGCAAGTACAACCTCCAGCAACATATGAAAAAGTGCCATAGCCGCACCTCTTCCGATACGCCTACCTCGCCAGTTATTCGAGCTGCCTCCCATGCAGCCATGCCAAGATCCTGTAGTCGAGGTCGTGAATCTGCCCCACGAATTTCCCAGGGGGGGAATGGCATCATATACATAGTGAAAATGTTGGAAGCCAAGATGCATGATCTCCAGGGCCAGAAGTCTGGGTTGGATGATCAAATCAAGGCACTCTCAAGTTTGATAAAAAACTTTGCTAATCCGGATACGGCTTCAAACTGAGGCAAGACCAATTACTCGGAATATATAGGAGTCGGGGTGCTATAGATGTTATTATTGATTTCATGCCTTGTACACATTATTTCAACTTTTTTTTTTTTTTTCCCGATTTATTTTCGGGGTTTTGCCATAGTAAGACATACCTTTCGGACCTTTCATTTACTGTCCTAGTAAGGTCAGCAATGGATATTTTCAAGAAGAGAATACTCACAGGCGTGTTTGCTAATCCTAGCGGTCTCTATTATTCCCTCTCTAGAATTTCTTTTTTTTTTTTTTGGTCCATGTGAGCAATTCAACGCCCTTCGATGTCACTAGGTCACCATTTTCTGTTGTGAAAGTGAAAGGCGAAAGCCCAACTCTAAGAAATACCTCAACCATTGCCTTTGCTAGGACCTTGATGCTGCCCTTAGTACCACGTAGAGGATTTAGCTTCATCAAAGTTGGTTGTTGATAGAATGATCATGAAAAATACCTAGTACACCTTAGTACCTGAGTACCGTACTTGGTTACCCCGCTGCGAGCCTTTTAAGTAGGTACCCTTAGTGCTGTTTACTTGTAGCCAATACTCATACTTTGTGAGTCACACTAGGCAGTTGGTTGGACTCAGACTCCCTTGTCATGATAGGCAGATGCTACTTCTCTTACTTGCATGATTATGGATGCAGCGGGAATTTTTGGACATTTCAGCCGCGGTTATTCACCATTGGTTGGAACTTGGCCGCTGCCCACGCCCTGGGCTCACTGGCTTCTTAAACATCTGATACCATTTTCACCAATTCATTCCATTTACTCTTTAGTGCTTATCTTTACAAAAAAAAAAAAAAAAAAAAGAGCCTTCCAATCTCATGCAAGAAATAACAACATGCCTAAGCTGCGCCGGCAATCGCGGATCATGGAGGTGAGAAAGGAAGCTAATTACTGGGGCTATGATGTGTGTTTATGCAGGGGGGCTTTGCTCCCATTCTGAATTATCAGAATCTCTTGTCATTACTATTGTTATTATTACAGTATTAATAATATTCGCATCCCCCCCTTTCTCCCTTTTCACGAAGACGGGCGCTAGAGCAATGATGAGTTTCAACATGGGGAAAAAAGAGTTTCGCTCCCGGTCGTACCATTTATATATGCCTTCATCCTCGGCAAATCGGATCATCTACTACTAGGTGGGTAGGTGTCGCTTCCGTTGACTTCTTTTAGCAGTTTATCTCTCTGCTAAAGCATCATGGAGGCGATATGATATTTGAGACAAGGGTTTTGACCATCATTTTGAGCCGCAAGCGGGTGATACATAATATAACCCGATGTTTAACATGATGGAGCTCTCTTTCTTTTCTTTTCTTTTCTCTTTGTCACGATACACCATAACAGAGCATGAGCATACAGCATCTGATCCATACTTTAAATACTCCGGGGGAGGGGGGGGGTGAGAAAGAATGCGCCTTGTGTGTGCTATAATGTCAGAAGAAGGCTATGATAACGCGACTGATTAAAAATACCACTAACCACCTACCCACCTAGGTAGCTCATCCGACATCCCTTCCTAGCTCCATGAATAGATTCTTGAGAAAGTCTGGTTGTGTGAGGGGATGCGTGCGTGGCTCAAATACTAGATGCCCTATTTACTGCTACGCGAAATGGGCAGTTTTTATGCCTCAGCCTAGTAGAGCTGACCAGTAGGCAGCAGCCAATACAATAGTTTGGTGTACGTGCGCAATCAGCTATCCACTGAGGGGCCTAGGCTTAGGTCCGTTACTCGCTGGGCAGTTGCTGACTATTACTTTATACGAGGTATCTCTCTCTAGGTATGGATAGGTATTTAAAGATCGAGGTTCCTGGAGCAAAGCTATCTCATTCTCATGGACAATTAGTACTATAGACAAGTCTTGTAAATATACCCCCTAAAAAAATTTCTTCCCTCGTTTTCTATTCTCCTTATTTAAATATCTACCTCTTTTTCTATCTATATCTCTCTCTCTCTCTCTCCTATCTTATTCCAGATCAACCTCCCTACCAGAGTGAGCCTATCTTCACTTGTGAATACAACATATCCCATACCACCATGAGTCAAGGAGAGGCAGGCTACGGTGAGGCCGTGCAGGATGTTGTTGATAATAACGAGTAAGTCAAGTTTATATAAACTTCATAAACCGGCCAGCTGCGGATCGTCCCTCTTTCTACTTGTTCTTCCCTTTTGGTACCGAAAACACCAAAATTAGGTATTCCCCCTTCACTCTTTCAACAATCAATATTCATCTGGATATTGCGTCCTATATCTTTACCAGAGGAAGACAGCAACAGGAATTTAGCCTAGGACGACAACACGGCCCTTCGGTAAATAACCCTCGAACACCGGACCTTCAGTATAGTCAGACCAAGCCTGTGGCCACTACATTTGGAAATTAGAAATCGGAGTGGCAGTCATACCACTTCTAGCCTGGATCTGCGTAATCAGTTGCCCGTCCCATATATTTGGTACTTCTGTTCATGGACGACCCAGTCGGATCCAGTTACTGGTATATTTGCCGGAGGATTGGAAGCCTATCCACGAGAGAGAGAGTTTTATACTAAGCCAGTATTTGCTCCAAAGGAAAGGCCACATTTAAGGATTCCCCGGAGGTACGCATAAACGATCCTGGTTAGGCAAATGGGAGCTCTGATGGAAGTATTTCTCTCTTCTTCTCTTCTTTTTCTTTTCCCGTCACTTTCATTCTATTATCCCCATCCTTTCTCTCTCTATAAAACGACCATCTGATATCTTTGCACTTTTTGTTCTTTAATTTAACACATTTTTCTTGTTCATTAGCACGTTCTTGAGAGATTTTTCTTTGCCCCATGAAGGTAATTTTAATACAAGCAGTGGTAGGTTAAATGTCACCGAGTCTTCGCTCTCCAATCAAAAAAAAAAAAAAAAAGAAAAAGAAAAAAAAGGGAAGGGAAAGTATTTTCGTCTTATCATACCATCTCTTTAGATTCCCAACCCTCATTTTCTTCTCGATTCGATTATGCTGCAAACTCATATCCCCCCCAATATCAAAGTACGAACAGTCAGTATCAATTTCCAAACGGTTAGTATCAACCTCCTCTCTATGCTTCTAATCTATCTAACTTACTTCATACTTAAATAATAAAATAGGGCTGGCTTGGTCTGACACTGGAGGTCAAGGGAATATACCGCCACCTGGCTCGCTGGATGGATCCTATCCAACCTGGATGTGGGTACCTTTATTCCTTTACTGGATGGCCAGGACTTCCGGAAAATATTTGTATACCAATGCAGGTTCACTAACACAATTTGAGCTGTAAAGACAAGGAATGGCTGCGAATGCTGCTATCCAGGATAATACCGACGCCCCAGGTCAAATTTCAAGCACCGGGTTAGACGTACTGAACCAACTTGTTCAAAACACCATGGTTACGTCTCCACCCGAGCTACATAGCCACGGAAGCAATAACATGTCTGACTTTGAAGGCACCGTGAGGTAAGTCTTGACAACGAAAGAGGAAAAAAAAAAAAAAAAGGTATATATATATTAACATAAAATGAACACCCTCTAGCTCCTTCTCTTCCGGCACGCCAAATAACGACTTCCAATGTCCCGAGTGTCACGCCACATTCTCAGGCCGGCCCAATTTGATGCGGCACCAGCGCGAGGTTCATAAGATTTCCCACACATACAAATCACCCCCTTCGTACGCGTGTCCCATTGAAAGCTGCACGCGCAACACGAAACCCTTTCCTCGGAAGTATAACCTCACCCAGCACATAAGAAAGCGCCATGCTCGATTCTTGGTGCGCACACCAAAGGGCGCCGCTTTCTCGCCCGTTAACAAAGTCAACTCGCCGAATGCCAACCACCTCTCGGTGGCGTCGCCCCGAATGCCGCTGACGCTGATCTCAGAGAATGGGCCCAACGTGGAGCAAATGATAGAAGGGCAGATCGCTTATCTTACGAGGCAGAAGATGGCTTGTGAGAAGGAGATTGACCGATTAAGAACGGCACTTGCTGCCTACAGGGCACATAACACTAGCCCTACCTAACTGATTGTATTTTCTTCTTCTTCTTCTGCTTCTTCTTCTTCTTCTTCTCTCTCTGTATTTATTTATTTATTTATCTTTCCCTCTTTTACTTTTCACATCTGTACTGATTTTTAATGCTATTAGTGGCAGTTTTGTTTTTTTGGGCGTTTCCAGGTACGATTTCTTTTTTATCTATCGAGTCTCCATTTCATTTTCCAAATTGTATATTGAAATATTGAATTACTTGTTTGGTGATTATTATTGGTGTTTATGCCTCTCTCTCTCTCTCTCTCTCTCTTTTTTTTTTTTAATGCTTTCATACAATCTTCTCTATCATAATAAATCACTATTACCTACCAAATATTATAGCTCAAGACACCAAATTGAATTCTCATAACACAAGTTTAATTTTAAAGATCAAGTCTAACGGTCTCGTGTAACAGCTCTAGACTAAGCTTGTAAATGAGTATTCATATATCGGGACTTAGGCAGGTAGGGTAGTTTATTGGTTATGACTATTATACTACATAGGTATCTAATAGTAATACTGTATACCATAAAGCAAGGCTAGACAAGAGGGTTGTTAGGGTAGGTAGTTGGTCGATAATTAGGTAGGTATTGTGCACGGAAGTAGAGAAATGGATATAGTACCTAATTAATCATGAAATGAGAAAAAAAATTAAATAAAATAAAAATAAAATAAAGCATATAAACAAATAAGTAAACAAAAATAAAACCAATCGACAGAGCCTCCCTCGGGGTCACCGGATGCTACCTTAGTACCTTACCTAGTCTACAGCAGCCTCTGAGGTCAGAAAGCGAAACGATTTCCCTTTTCTGTTTAATATTACCTATGCTAGTACTGTATAGTATGCATTCTCTACAGACGAAGTAATAAGTGGGTAGTGGGTAGTGGGTAGGTGGTAGGAACAGGTCAAGACTCGGGCAGTCAGGTCAAACAAAGTAGTTTAGGTATTTTTATTGGTTGTGTATGTATGATGGATGAATCATGAATGGGTATTATGGTGGTCCCTTACTGAGACATTGCGTGGTCATCCCCAATATATCAACCAGCCACGATGCATGACGGGAGTAAAATAATGATCATAAGCAGAAGGAGAAGAGAGTAATAATAATAATAATGCCTTAAGTGACCTGCATAAAAGAAGCAAATAAGCAAGCACTGCCTGGGCCGGCAGGGAGATCGGGTTCATGGAATTTTTAACAGCCGAACCCCAGAATCAGATAAAAAATTGGGGAGGGACCGATTAATTAGTAAAAATAGATTGAACATAGCCTAGAAAAAATAAATAAAAATACATTTTATTTTGCAATCGTCAGGTTTATTCTTAATGTTACCTACCCTATAGTGCCTGAGTGGTATGTATGTATGTATCACCAAGTCGAGGGGCTATGTACTGTAGAAATGAATGTTTTTCTCTTCAGTCTATTATGGGATTTTGTTATGAAGAATGAACTGCTGACATCTAGGTCAGTCAATGCCTTGCCTACCCAGGTAGTCATACTATAGAGCTGTTTTATTTATAGAAGGGCTTATACTAGAGGGGCTGCGTCTGCGTGTCTCTCATCCATGACCCGACATCCGACATCCGAGCAGAGTGGTTGTCAGCACCAAAACACAGCCCTTTTTTGTCTTGTCAGCCGATCTCCTACTTCTTATTGATCTGGTTTCTTCTTCCTGCCCCACACTGTGGAGATCGATATTTTTTTTTTTTTCTTTCTATTCTGTCTGTTCGCTTCTGGTTTGTTTGTTTGTTTGTTTGGCGCTGAGGAGTCCCAACAGATCAAGAAACATGTCTCGGTTCGTGGTTCGCTCGATACATCAGATCAGGATTTAGAAGCCGTAGATGGGTACTAGTTAGTACCTACTAGGTAAATATGCACCTCGCTTTGCATGTTCATTGCAGATACTTACCTAATTGGATATATATGTACATGTACATGTACATACTTACTAGCTTGTATGGGGGATAGGCAGGTAGGTAGCCTTGTGCGACTGTCTTAGTTCAGCCAGGCTCCGCTCTGCAGCTTTCCATCCGACTGGCCAATTTGGGATGTATTGTACACATTCAATCTACCTACCTACTACCTGAGGTACAGTACGTACTGTGGTTATACTTCTTGTATAGATGATGATCGTTGAAGGGAAAAATAGACAATATAAACAAGAAAGAAGAATATAAATACCCCCATCTAATCCGCTCATTCTCCTCTCTTCTCTCTCTATCCATCCTCTTCATCCACTCCAGCTCCTACCAGCTCTTACAACTACTACTACTCCTACTCCACCTATCCCCAGCTCCTCTAAAGGAAAATTCAAAAGGAAAACTCATTCAAAATGTACTTCCCCGCCAAAACCCTCCTCACCAGTCTCCTCCTCACCCTCACCCTCACAACCGCCACCCCACTATCACTCAACCGACGAGCCACCCCAGTATCCGTCTCCTACGACCAACTCTACGATAATCCCGCCGGCTCCCTCTCCACGACCGCCTGCTCCAACGGCCCCAACGGCCTCATCCACGAAGGCTACAACGTATTCCGGGACCTCCCTAATTTCCCTTCCATCGGTGGATCCCTCGAGATCCGCTCCTGGGATAGTCCCCAGTGTGGCTCGTGCTACCAGCTCACTTACGGCTCTACCTCTATCTATGTTACGGCGGTTGATACCGCGCCTAGCGGATTCAATATTGGCCTCGAGGCTATGGATGTGCTTACCGGGGGGTTGGCACAGCAGCTTGGTCGGGTTGATGCGACATATCAGTTGGTGGATCGTCAGTTGTGTGGGTTTCCGGCTGGGGCTGTGAAGAGGGCTTGATTGATTGGTTGGTTGGTTGGTTGATGGGATGCGTGTGTTTTCATATGAGTGTGCTTATTTGGTACCTTAGTGTGCTTAATTGCGGTTGGCTTTTCAGTTTTGTTGTTGTTGTTGTTGTTGAAGAGGGAAGGGGAGGGTTGTGAATATTACTTAGACTCTGCAAATTGTTTAACAGTTGATAATATTGATTAGACGGAATGTGAATATCTTTGATATTTTAATATCTCTACCTAGGTACCTTTGTCTATCGACCTTTCTAATAGTATATTAAATGATTACTATCAGCAGTCCTGTTTTGTGTTGGGAGGGGCACTAAATAGGCTAGGTAGGTAGATAGATTAGTGGTGGTGAACTATACTCATACTAACTACCTAAGGTAGTTATGCTGTATTGCCCATTCTTTAGTTGGGGAGATGCTATGAAAATCTCATCTTAGCTTCTATTGGGTTTCAGAGGTGGTTACGTCCTTCTAAAAGGAGAATGGAGGTAACAAGTTGGTGAGGGTAGATTGCATGTATCTATCTAGCATGGAGATGGATATCTCTTCTATATATCGTACAGTAGCTAGTTCTCTATTCTAAAACGGGATATATTGTATGATACAATGAGAAAAGGAAAGGGGGGGGGGGGGGGGGGGGCATGTTTATACCGAATAAACCAAACATAGAACCCCCAACAGAGCCGGGCCCCCCCCAAATTTAAACCCTACATTGCCCGTTTGTTTGCCCCGGTCACGCACAGCCCGGGCCGGCCCCTCCCCGGCGGCCCACGTTGTGTCACGGCGCCCCCTGGACAAAACAACCGGGGCCCCCCCCC